>JACEGR010005456.1:0-73040 GCA_014170235.1 Listronotus bonariensis
ATATCTCAGAAACCATTCGTAGTCGAAGTTTAAATTAAAAATATTTTTAGTAAAAGTGACCAAGATAAATTGCTGGAAATTATTTTCAAGTTCGTAGGATGGCCGCAAGGGGGCGTAATTGTAAACTCAAAATAGAAATTGCGTTTTTGTCAAAAATATCCCAAATTATCATATATGAAAAATTCTTTTTTAGCATTTACACCAAGTTTAGAAACTATTTTATTCGAAGTATTTTTTCGATCTTTTTAAGTTAAGGGAGGGGGGAGGGTTAAATGTTACTTTGGAAAAACGTCTATAACTTTTAATTGACTGCATCGATTTTAATGAACTTAGTTTCGTTTGAAAGGTCTTTTCTGTGTGCTTGCTATGGATTATTAACTTTGTCAGTTCAGCTCTTTTCTTAGCCGGTAGGTGGCGCTTTTCGGAAAAGTCACAGATTTTTGTAGTTTTTTCGGAAATTTTAAAT
Organism: Listronotus bonariensis; assembly: GCA_014170235.1. NCBI lineage: Eukaryota > Metazoa > Arthropoda > Insecta > Coleoptera > Curculionidae > Listronotus > Listronotus bonariensis. The sequence goes on from JACEGR010005456.1 coordinate 467, forward strand.
ACAATGATATATACCTTTTCATATATTTAGATACAGAAAAAAATTCCTAACAATGTAGCGAAAACCGAAATTAAATATATCTTTTCAAACCGAATATATTAGCGAAAATAAGACGTAGAAGCGTAGCGCCTTTGACGACACAGCATTTTCTACCTACCTATAACTAAACTTCCTTATCAAGTAAGCTTTGGAAATACAAATAAACAAAAAATTAATGACGTCCCAAATGTTCAAACTGCCTGCCATCATTCTGAATGCATTGTTCCAGTTTTTGCCTTGTTGCTAAGACAGCTGTCTCCAATTCTGCTCTTGATATGGTTCGAATAGCGTCCCTGATTCTTTGAATCATATTTTCCCTTGTCGTGGGTCTTGTGCAGTAAACTAGATCTTTTAATCTACCCCACAAATAGAAATCAAGGCAGGTCAAATCGGGAGACCTGCAACAAAAAGTAAGGAAAAATCTATTTAATTTTCCTAGTAAAAATAGTATTGATATGATAATTAAAAAAACTTTACTATTTGCCTTTTACTTATAGATATACCTAAACAATAGGCTACTACTACCTTGGAGGCCACGGAAATAGGCTACCTCTTCCAATCCACCTATCAGGAAATGTCCGATCAAGAAACCTTCGGACATTCATTGCGAAATGGGCTGGACAGCCATCGTGTTGGAAAACATTGTTTGTCTGGTCTCCAAGGGCACATTTTCTAAAAAAACTGGCAAGTGATGTTCCAGAAAATTCAAATATGTTTGCCCATTAAGCGGCTCATCCAAAATAAATGGACCGATTACTTCATTGCCTAGAATGCCGCACCAAACATTCACGGTCCATCTTCCTTGGTGTTGCACCTCTTGCATCCAACGAGGATTAGTTTTTGACCAATAGTGCATGTTGTGTTTATTGACTCTACCGTCACTATGAAAGGTAGATTCGTCAGTCCATAGAATTCGGGATAAAAGGTTCCTGTCTTCCACAACCATATTTCTCAACCAATGACAGTAGTCTAACCTTTTGTCGTAGTCTTCAACGGTCAAAGCTTGGTGCAGCACAATATGGTACGGGTGTAACCTAAGAGAAAGGTTACTTTTGATTATCAGGATCTAATAATAACCTAATAATCCTTTTGATGCTTGCATCTGGGAAAGGCTATTTTTCAAAATATACCGTAAAACGGGTTTAATTTGGCACCGGGGGTAACTTTCGCAGGTCCTGATTGGCTTGCCTGTGCACAATGCAAACGTTGGGAATGAGGAAAGAACGAATCTATATTATAACTACTTAAATTGCGAGGAAATGGAGTTCGACAGCGACGACTCAGAAATAGACATTATAATCCCATAATAATATAATAATTATTATTTACTTAATAAAAATGCAAATATTGTTATCTACAGGGTCAAAGTTTATATTTGTTGCTATATTGTTGCATGTTGTTTTGTGCAATGATTTACGTTGATACGTGGAGTTATTAGAATTAAGTTGTTATTTTTTAATAAACAAGTGCATTTTTGTTACAAAAACGTTATTTTAATAAAGCTAATTTGTGATATTTTAGAACAAAAATGATCATTAAAAAAAAGTGCCAAAGAAGACTTTATAAGCAGTCTACTTTCATTTTTCTCAGTTAACTTTCGATATTTTTTATTCAAATTCAGCATCTACAGCCCCGGTGATATTTGTTACAACGACATTTTTTCTTGTGAAGTGTTTGGAAAGATTTAAAATTTATTGCCAAATATGACCCAAAATCTGCCAAAGTAGCCCCGTTTTACGGTAATAATAATCTAATAATTACCTATGTTCCTTCAGTATTCGAAATACTGTAGTCTGAGAAATACCTAAATCACTTGAAATTACGCGAACGCTTAACTGAGGATTGAATTCTGCATAAGCTAAAACGTTGATGACATTTTCTTCAGTTCTGCTGGTACGGCGTCTGCGGTGTAATTGGGGAAGGACACTTCCCCGTGGTACGAAAAGCGATTTGCTGCAAGAAGCGATTGACATTACTGCTGCCTATTTTGAGCGTCTGCAAAATATGCGACTATAGCTGCAAGGCAGTATGCATTGAGATATCCTTATAGACGCCGGTATGGCAGCAGAATGTTTACTTCTTTAGCAAATCGCTTTCGTACCACGGGAAGTGTCCTTCCCCAATTACACCGCAGACGCCGTACCAGCAGAACTGAAGAAAATGTCATCAACGTTTTAGCTTATGCAGAATTCAATCCTCAGTTAAGCGTTCGCGTAATTTCAAGTGATTTAGGTATTTCTCAGACTACAGTATTTCGAATACTGAAGGAACATAGGTAATTATTAGATTATTATTACCGTAAAACGGGGCTACTTTGGCAGATTTTGGGTCATATTTGGCAATAAATTTTAAATCTTTCCAAACACTTCACAAGAAAAAATGTCGTTGTAACAAATATCACCGGGGCTGTAGATGCTGAATTTGAATAAAAATATCGAAAGTTAACTGAGAAAAATGAAAGTAGACTGCTTATAAAGTCTTCTTTGGCACTTTTTTTTAATGATCATTTTTGTTCTAAAATATCACAAATTAGCTTTATTAAAATAACGTTTTTGTAACAAAAATGCACTTGTTTATTAAAAAATAACAACTTAATTCTAATAACTCCACGTATCAACGTAAATCATTGCACAAAACAACATGCAACAATATAGCAACAAATATAAACTTTGACCCTGTAGATAACAATATTTGCATTTTTATTAAGTAAATAATAATTATTATATTATTATGGGATTATAATGTCTATTTCTGAGTCGTCGCTGTCGAACTCCATTTCCTCACAATTTAAGTAGTTATAATATAGATTCGTTCTTTCCTCATTCCCAACGTTTGCATTGTGCACAGGCAAGCCAATCAGGACCTGCGAAAGTTACCCCCGGTGCCAAATTAAACCCGTTTTACGGTATATTTTGAAAAATAGCCTTTCCCAGATGCAAGCATCAAAAGGATTATTAGGTTATTATTAGATCCTGATAATCAAAAGTAACCTTTCTCTTAGGTTACACCCGTACCATATTGTGCTGCACCAAGCTTTGACCGTTGAAGACTACGACAAAAGGTTAGACTACTGTCATTGGTTGAGAAATATGGTTGTGGAAGACAGGAACCTTTATCCCGAATTCTATGGACTGACGAATCTACCTTTCATAGTGACGGTAGAGTCAATAAACACAACATGCACTATTGGTCAAAAACTAATCCTGAAGCAACTGAAAGGTAGTTTAATTAACTGTTTTCTTTCAGTGTAAGACACCAGCTAGGACCAACCTTTATTTTCCCTAAAACTAAGTAAACCGATTTAAAACAACTAAAAAATGTTAAACTTTTTGACGTTTGATGTTGAGGAAAAGATATAACCGTGAACAAATAAATGTTAACACAAAAATGTGTTCCACAAAAAATAAAAACTGACGTGTTTCTGTATCTTTTTACAGGTGTACAAAAAAGGAATTATACTGGGTTGCGTCCTCTAAAAATGTTACCCCTAATGCAAACAAAATGCACAACTTTTTTGTTACATACCCTTCATGACGTTATAGTATATTCCCTTATAAGTGCTGACAGTGCCACTTTTCCTCACGCGAGTATAAAAATTATCATTACGAACAGAAAAGTTTCTGTGAAATTTTTTGATATCTGAACCTTAAACGATAGTTACTTGATAAGATTGGCTGTAAAAATCTCTTTTAAATATATATTTTTTTTATTTTGGCAATAACAAATGTTTTAAGTAAAAGTAAAGACTATTAATTTTAAAAATATAGGTAGCCGACGTCTTTTATTAATTTAACAATAAGTACTTTTTAAAGCAGCCTTGTACATTCAACATACGAATATTTTTGTTAATTTTATTTATTTTCTTACTAAGTAGAACCTTTTAGACAACGGCACTTTTTGTAAGGTTACTATATAAACAAAAAGGTTTTCTATTTATTAAGAACTTCCGAAGACTCGGACATACTAATTTTCTCCAGCAGTTCCATGAGCTCGCTGCACTGTGTGCTGTAGATATTAAATTTAATTTTAAAGTATTAAAAAAATCTTCTTTCTCCTTTAATCAGGTCCCTAACAACTTAGTTGTAATTTGTATTGTAGAAAACAAAAATATAAGTGCGAAAAAAGCATGGACCAAGGTGGGAAACAACATAAAAGATATCTTCATTATAAAAGCATTATTCGGTGCTTAATTTAGGGCTATTAAAATATTCTAAATGAGTGATGTTTAGTACAATAGCTAAAATGACGACTAAGTATACCACAATTAAGTAAAATAATTTACAGTGATGCCAAGTTTTAAAAAATACTTAATGTAATGAATTTATAATTCCTGAATGCTGATGTGATTGTAACCTTTCTTGTTGTATGTAAAAACAGTTAGTTGATAAAACATCCAATTTTTTTCCAAATTTAATAATAATAAATAATAAACCAGAGTTAGTGACTTCACGTTTTGCTTTAAAGAAAAGGTGATTTCTTTGTGTGATTATTAGCGATTTAGGTTAAGCGCCTCTTCCAAATACATTTTGAACCATTTTAGTCTGGTAAATTTAGACCCAAAAATAGGAGTTAGGTTACAAAAATTCGCAACCGGCTGAAAATACGTAGGGTTATTTGAAACACCATAATAAATAAAATGTAAAATGTTCGTATTGTTCCGATCCAAGAAAAAAATGTACTCGGAGTCAAACGTCACAAAAACGGGTTTGTCGAGGTTTTCAGCTGAACGTTAGGGTTTATCATAAAATTAGATTTTACAAAAATTGTAGATTAAAAAATTATCTACAAAAATGTTTTGATATTTTTTCCTTAAAGTCGCCGTTAATTAGATATCAAACGATTCAAAACGTTAAAGAAGTTGTAATCATCATAATGTACAAGTACACCACGTATGTACATACACCATCAAAGCTGTTATACAAGAAAACATGTTATTTTATTTGTCAGCGTATTTTATACATAAAAAAATATTATAAATATGGAAATGTTGATAAAAAGAGACCACTAAAACGACGTGCTTAAATAAATTTCGATATGCATGTTTCGTTAAAACATAAAGTAACATACCTACGGATAAGAGAAACCATGGCAAGCTAAAATTTTCGTACCGCTTTTGCGGCAGGCTTGGCGGCAGGCTTGTCATTTTTCCTTGGGCATGGGCTATTCCATGATAACTCTTATAATTTCCTTACTCTATGGTTAAAAGCATTAGAAATAAAAAACAAGTGCGGTTTGCTGATGTTCCTTCAACCTCAGCGGCTGCTCATCAATATCTTTTTAGGTATATTACTAAGTTTGGGTGTGGCTCAACCAGAACCAAAAGGCTGGGGTTGTAAGTGGGTAAATAAATTATTAGAATTAGATTGGAAGACTCTAAGGGTTTAGCGGGATATCGGGCCTGCACCGATTGCAGGACGTGAAGCACATACCAGCTCGCTGCGGACGTGGGCGCATACACCGCCATGTGGGCAGACGAAACAAGTTCGTAGCCTGGAAAGAGAAGGTGGCTGGTTTGAAGATCTTCTAGGGCTTATTTTGTGTTTCCGTTAGAAAACAGTATGTGGGGCTTAGATGACTGAAGGTGATGGTGAACGGAGTTTATATTGATGTTAAGCCCACATATGTTTGCAAAAGAAATTAAACTTCTCGATGAAGGCCTCCCGGATGCTCCCCTCGCCCGGAGATCCGAATGGAGGGGTATTTTACCTCCGGAACATTTTACTTCCGTGTGTGCCGCCATCATTTGTACAGTTTGGGGGTTAAAAGGAAAAAAAGAAAAGGGAAAGAAGGAAAACTGACTCACACACCCAGAACCCGAAACATCCGTTAAGACTTCACGGGTCCTTTAAAGGGTGGTGGGGTGGTACCTCCTCAGGCGAGGAAAGCTCCTCTACCACCTAGGGGGAGCTGGAGTCTTTGTAGTCCCGAAAGGTTTAAAGGCAATTTTCAAGACTTTGCAAAAATTAGGAAAAGATAAAGGGATTTTTTTGTTATTACTGCCACAAAAATGACTTACAGTTAGGTAAAAGTGGCACTATTGACATAAAAATCGCTTTCTCTTATCGCTGTTAGGTGTTAGTCACATAAGTTTCGGCTTGGATACTGGGAATTTTGGGAGGGCTAATTTTGTCTAATTTTTTTGTGGTGGGGCTAAAGACCCTCTAGTCCCCCCACAAATTGCGCTTATGCATTTAGGCCAAACCTCGTAAATAACTCGAACAATTTGATATCTGATGGTTGCTTTTTAGGTTTTGGACTATGCAAAACTTTTATAAAGGAAAAAGTTTTTTGCAAAACTTTTAATAAAAAGATTTATATATAACGCCAAATTAGGTAGACACACTGTATACATTAGTCTAAAGTAACATTCTAAATCAAATATCTTACAAAGTATGTTAAGGAAAACAAATTATTTCGTTATTTATTACTATAGATTTTAAACGTATACCGGATCAGCTCTAAATAACACATGGGCAATCTGAGGAAAAGAGACAGTCTAATGTGAATACCGGCATGTAAACATTTCGGATTGGATGACTTATCGTACATCCTTTGTTGTTGTGCCAATATACCTTTATCCCATTGCTTATACAGTATGAAGTATTCGAGTTTATTAGAATGGATGTAACAGATGTAATTCTTTTTTTCTAAAATCATTATTAATCTTTTATTTATTTATAAAATTTGGGTGTACCCTGTATATTTATACTTCTTATACCCTATATTATTAAAAAACAGTAGTTGTTTAAATATAGGAAATTAAAATTACAAAGATTCTTTATAAAACTGACAACAATGGTGACCACTGAGGGCATGCTTCAGAGAAATCAAGTAACTCATTGGGTGCTATAATTTTATTTCTTTAATGTCCAAAGGGGGTCATTAGAAGAATTAGGTACAATTGACTTGAATCACGATCAGCAGCTTTTAATTTCATTCTTTTTAGATGTGGTACAATAGGTATTTAGTTTATTTTAAAACATTTATAAAATTTGCGATAATCGATATTTTCAATGATTTGAATATTACACAAAAATAGGCTCTTAGCCATGTACACCTAAGGTAGCAAATTTTCGATGTAGATAAATTGGATTATATTCCTTTCCTTCAAATTTTCCCGAAAATTGCAAGATTTTTTGTAATAATGCCAAAATTTGCATTTTTGTGAAAATGCCCGCGAAATTATTTGAAAAGCCGCATAGTCCGATGACGTAGATGGAGTGTGCGCACGTCACAAAAGATGCAATCTACGACATGCCTTTTCTACTGCTTGTTTCTTTGTTAGCATATTTATTCTATTGCTTGTTTCTTTGTTGGTATATTTATATAACGTGACGCTTTTCACATAAGCACTGGCAACATTGTAAAGTTGATTAAACTCGCAAATTGTGAAACTAAATCAACTTTAAAAATTATTTACAAAGAAAAAACTACATACAGTTAAAATTTAAACTTTTTCGAGTTGATGACGTATTTAATTATTCATTAAAGTATTTTTTTACCATTGAAAAATTTTGGCCAAGAGCCTATTGTAGTAATTTAAAGTGTTTATAAAAATAACTTTTTGTTTCTTCTTGACTAAATTTAATTTGAGAGGATGATTGTTAATTGAGTTCAAGCCAACCCAAAAAGAGCACAGCTATTTTCTTTTTTAGGGTAATCCTGTATTTATATATTTATATATATATATATATAATGTGAACAGTGATTGCCAGTGTTGCAAGATATTTATGAAAATGTAGTGTCATATCTCGCAACTGGTAAAGATAAAATTTTAAAAATTTGACATTAAAATACAAAGGGCATTCCATTTAAAATATTAAAAACAAAATACTTATAGCGCAAAACTGGGAAATATAGCAGCAATACCGATATTACAGTATTACAGTTCAGTTCTACCAGCCATGCAATTGTAACCTACACAGTTACAATGTGTAGCACTAGTAGGCCCCAGGGACCTGACGTTGTAGTAAAACTCGCTTCGTTTTTGTAGCAAATAATGTGTAGTAGTAATAAATACTATTGTAGCAAAACTTTATGTTACCGTTTTCAATACTACTATAATGTAGTACGAGATTCATATTTGGTCACTGTTGTTAGCTACTATCATTCACTTACAAAACGTTAAGGACTTGTTGATTTTTATAACAGAAAATTAATGATAAAAATTATATACTTAGAACGTGAATAATAAACATATTTAACACAATTTTTGCGCTGCACTCTTATAGCACACAACGCCCTTCGCTTTTTTCCGTGTAAAACAAAACTGGGACATTCGGCAACGGTGTTTCCATAACTCTTAAACTTTGCACGTCCAACACCTTCCATATACCAATTTTTGTGAAGGTAACTTTAGCCGTTTAAAAGATATTAAAGAGTTATTGTACTTTTTACTAACTTAGTATGGCGGATTGGTCAATACATTTAATGGCTAAATATTGCCCTAATAAGACAATTGCAAATTGTTTTTATCGTTGCTTTTGTAACATCCTTAAAAACAACAATTTTATTGGCAACTTATGTGGTAAGCCAAAATTAAATCGCTGAAAGTTATATTTAACTTTTTCCTTTACCTAAATAAATTGAAATCTATTTTTTTTGCAAAACATTTTAGAAAAAATAGTGACATGACACACTAAATATTGTTTCCACTTTTTGTTTCCTTTTGCATTTTTAAAGTAGCAAACAACCAAGTTACATAAAGTGCCCCTGCTCGCCATCGAAATTTATACTACCCCGGCAAAATATCTCAAGCATCTTTAACAAGTCTCTCTATACTTCCAAATAGCTAGTTCAAAAAGCTTCTTTTGACGAAGTACGTGAAAAGCATTTTGTTAAGTGGCCACGTCAGCAGGAAAATTCTTCCTGCAAGTAGAAGCGAAATTAGGGCCTTTGTCTGAAATAAGTGATGGCTATAAGAACCGTGCACTATCAGTAATCTGGGAGAACAAGGGGTTTATCTGCTATGTAGTGTGTTTAAAAAGTAACCCAATAGAAAAAATACTTATGGGTACGTTTTTTGTAAGTTATACCGTAATACAAATTTTGATTTTAAAATATTTTTGGTAAATATGCAACATAAACTTTATACTTCTTTAATGAAGAAAAAATGTCAATTTTTGTAACTTTTATTCAAATCAAAGGGCAATGTTGTGTTGTGCTGAGCTATGTTAACGTACCGTATGCAACGAACATTAATTTTTAAAAACATTGGTCAATTCAAAGTGTAAAAAAATATACGTGATATATCCAATTTACAAGCTATACCTGATATAAAACGTATAATACACTCATAACCTATTTTTTTAGTTTTAGAGAAAACGGCGTAAAAAGGACGACACAATATTCATGAAACTTTTTGTTGTGACGTCGTTTGGACCTTTTTAAACGCTGTTTTCTTTAAAACCAAAGAATATTTTTCCATAACAAATTATTTTTTACTATATGTTACCACACATCACTGTAAAATTCTGGTTTAAAAAATGCTTCTTCAAAATTTCTAAATATGAAGTTACGCACTTTGCTTATTAAACTGACGCATTGTATACTAAAGAAAAGTTTATTTGTTTCTGCCACTTTTTATGCGTGTTAATATACCTGTTGAATATTTTTTTATTTTTTTGTGATTCTGAGCGTATATAAACAAAGGATTTTTAATTGTATTCCGTATGAATGTATGTATGCAATAAAATAAATAAAGATTTAATTAAAAAATATGGACAATATTACAAGATTTTACCATTTCTTGTTGTTTGAATTTTATCTTTAGTTAAATACACATACTTATGTTAAAAACGAGAGGAGGCCGGAATCCCTCGTCTTCCGCCGACCTCGAGTGGCTTTCGACAGTATAACAATTTACCTTTTTGTTTAAATTTATTTTTTTTGTGTAGTATCCAATTTATCCATGAAAAATCCTAACCAAAAGGCTAGGTTAGAATACATCCTCAGCTGTATAGAAAATCGTTTGCGGTAAATAAAAATTCCGAACTAATAAATAACTAGACATGCGCTTTAAAACAATTCTAAACCAGTTCGGTTCTGGTTCAGAATCAGTTCATTACTAGACCCGCGAACAAAGCTAATATAGTACCTAATGCCTATAGTTGGTACTTTTCGTTTTGCGTTATTTTTAAAGACATTTTTGTTAAAAGATGGTTTCAAATATTTATACAGGCTGTTACAAATTCGAGGAACACCATAAGGATCTCGGACACTGTAAGAGATACAGGGTTGCCGCCGTTACGGAATTATTCGAAATAAACCGAAATTTTGCGAAACAGTTTTTATTGTTTTGTCGGATTATTTGAAGAGAAATTTTAATACTAACGACACATTAACATTGCCACTTTTTCTGTTCTATAAAATGATGTAACTAAATTTAAAATCCGACGTTTCGTTTTTGAGCCACCATCATCAACTTTGTTTTTTTTAACGGGCGAAATATTTGGTTTTAAACTTAGTAAACTTGTAATTTATTTCTAACGATATATTATACTATACATTTGTGCGTCGTTTCGAACCAGCCCACTAACCAGAATTAATCAGGTAACGTTAGCGAATGGCGATGGCGGCAGTAAGGCGGCTATAGTATAACTCTTCATATATAAATATAAAATAGAAGTAAAATGATTAAATGTTGCCTTTAAAGTATCAGATCTTTCAAAAGGCATCTTTATTTCACGCTTTTTTCCATATGCGTGATTGTGGATTGTGTTTGTGTAAACAATGCCAGCTTATAAAGGGTTGCCTTTAGTTAACTAACCTTAATATAATATACAGCTTAAAAACCATGAATAAAATACCCATAAAATTTTTACTGGCTAAAATGTTTTACGCTTGATAAAGCCTAAAGGCGGAGCTTTCTTATCAGAGATTTCCTTTTGCATGTAGAACTTTCTTTTTCCCTTTCCCTATTTCCACACATAATCGCGCGTTACTGTATATGCGGAATTTCCAGATTTCTATCCTAACGTTTTCCTTTTTTATATATTTCTTGCATATGGCGGCCATTTTAGTTTTAGAAAGCCCAATAGGAAAAGCGAATTTTCCTCGCAGGCGATAAATAATTTATAGATCGTCACGAGAAAGGAAAATAAGGACGCGCATTGGGAAAATGGAAAATTTAAAAGCGGTGACACGTGAAAATTGCTAATCTGAAATGTATATAAAAGCGCGCGACAGCAATATATAAAAAAGATAAAAAGGTATATAAATGAAAAGAACACAGAACATTTTACTGTATTAAAATATTATTTACAACTGAAAGTTTATCAAAAAAATTTAATTTAGAAAATCCAGGCTTAGCACTTGACTTAAATTTCCTTGAAGGTTTATTTTTAATATTTTTTTTTATTAAAATTTTGTATGCAAATTTTTTTTTTTTTAATTTATCAAAATAGTGCTTTGTTTTCGGTTTTAAAATACAATATGACCAATACGTGTACCTATTCAAAAATATTATCATGCTACAAGTCAGTTTTGAAAAGAAATTTAATTTTAGAAGCTACTGTGGGTAAAAATGTTTATAAATTTGCCTTTTTAAAATTTTGACAAAAAGTCTCTTACGATTAAATTATTTTTAAATTATGTTACTCACCTTGGCTGCTAATTTATGAAAGACCAAACACTTAGAGATAAATTTTATAGTAAAACAGCCACAAGCGTCATACAAGTAAGGACGGCAATCAACTATCGCTGTCTCAACGCGTCGTTTAAGTAGTGTGCGAGTAACAAAAAGGGGAATAATTGAAAGTGAGACAGAAGTGATGACCGCCTGGCATTTTTATTATCGACGTTTAGTCAAAAAATCTTTTTTTGCGTGTGGATTGTAATAATTAACTATAATATAAGCTTAAAAAATGGGTTTAGAAATTTTGGATTTTAGTAAAACGTATATAATATCGTCAGCAAAACTATAAATGGAACAGAGTTGGGTCGAATTCGAATACTCAGTATTCTGAATAGTATTCAGAATATATTTTGTCGGTATTCGAATACATTAGTGTGTTTGGTATTCAGTATTCGGTAGAATACTTATTTGGTTATCATTCGGGATTCTATATTCAAATATTTTTAAGGTATTGGATAAATACTTTTTGTGAGTATTTGAATACCGGATCATGCAGTCAGTGGCGCAACTAGCCTCTGGCTGTTTATGGAGTATAATTTCAAAAAAAAAAACTAATATATATTAAATGTTCCATAATTTTTGGGGAGGGGCTAAACACCGTCTTGGTAAGGCTAAGCCCTCCTAGCCCCTCTCTAATTGCGCCTATGACCGCAGTATTCGAATACCGAAATTGCTATTACTGAAATACCAACAGGTACAAAAAAAAATGAAAAATAAGAGTGGACCTTTTTTCTTTGCTCTTCCAATTCCAATTCCAATCATCGTTTTTTTCTAGAATTCGAACATTCTTTTCTTTCAGTATTCGGATACCGTTTCCGGGTATTCATGAATACTAAGTATTCAAATGCTTTTTTATTCGAATACGTTTTTTCTTCCGAGTATTCAAATATTCGGTATTCAAATACTTTTGTTTTCGGTATTCGTATTCGCATTTGAATACCGATTTTCAGTATTCGACCCAACTATGAAATGGAATTATCATGATGATGGTTATTGTAGGTAAAGACAAAGAATACGCATTGGTTTAATAAAAGCGCCATTTACCTTAGACAAAGATTTGATCCTTATTAACATATATAGGGTGTCAAATAATATTTCTTATTTTTAAATATATTATTTTTTTATTAGTAATGTCTTCACAAAATTCTGTATTCAGGGGTTATTCAGGCTAAAGAATCGAAATCGGCTTATGACCCAGGCTTATGTTCTAAAATGTAAATTTCAATCCTTTATTTATGTTTAAAATGCCATAACTTTTTTGTTCCTCTGTATATTATAGTTGCAGAGAAAAAAATTATTCTTTTATATTTTTAAACAAAAAAGGTACATGGTAGATATTCCAGAGAAAAAGTTTTATTTTACAAAAGAAACTAATTTTTTGTATTTCTTCAACTTTTCTTTTCCATAAATTATATGCGCTAAATATAACGATTTAAGACAATTTACCTTAGTTAAAAAACGAATCGTTTGCGAGAGACAGGGTGTCAAAGTTAAAAATAAAATAAAAACTTTAAAAGCCTGTATGTTGCCAAGGATCAACTTTGTGACTACGGTAAATAGCATTGAATCGTTGTATTTTGGCCAAAAGAGTAAAAGCTAGTTCATACAGACGCGAAAAGCGAATTGCGAATACGAATATTTGGCCAAAAAATCGCATTTTTTCATGTTCATACAGCTGAGAAATTCGCAGAAACCCAAATTTCATTTTTCAGATATTAATTTTTTGCAGTGGTATACGAGGTATGCAAGTAGTAACTTAATTTTTTATAATATGAAAATTTTGTATTAAGAAAAGATGTTAGGGATTAAAAATAACATTTAAATATGCGAACTTGTTCATTGTTAAAAAAAACTTTTTATACGGTAACAATAAAAATTTAAGATTTTACATTAAATAACAGCGAAAAATCACAGAAAAACTCGCAGAAAAAATGTTAAACAAAGTTTTTCTTTTAAATAAACACATTTTCGATAATATTAAAAATAAAGGAACGTTTATCTTTAGCAAAATTCATATTTTTGGGTGTACCTCGTATACCACTGCAAACAATTAGTATCTGATGATTGTATTTTGAGTTTTAGACCATGCAGATTTTTTAATAAGGAATAGTTTTTTCGTAAAATTAAATTTAAAAAAAATTTTATGGTGCGAACTTAAGTAGACACGCTGTAAGTAACAGGTGTTAAGTTATAAATTTACACCCTCCATAAATACTTTATTTTTTATCGTACAAAATAATTTAAAATATTAAAAAGATTTTTTTATAACCCTTAAAAAACACTTTTCATTTACCTATCTCAATTAGTTTTTGAAATATAGCCATACAAATTTGAAAAATAATTTTTACTTCCCATTAGAAACGTAATAAACTTACATACATCCCCTAACTTTTTTAGTTTAAAAGTATTAAAGAATAAAACACCATTTTGTTATGATGATTTTGTAGAATTGGAATATTTCAACTACATTCTTTTTTCTCTTAAGATATACAGGGTACGACAAAAGTATGATTTGTTTTAATAGTACACCCTGTATATTAAATCACCATTTATTAGATAATTTAAGGAGCGTTACAAAAATACCATTTTCATGGGTCAATCTTTAAGCTCTTTAAAATATCTTTTTATTAGTAATATAATATACTTAACAGTGTGTTCCATTTTATAAATATATACTTTTTGTCCTAACGTATATATTTTAGGAAATATTGAAATCTAATTTTTATTTAGAAACTACAGAATTAATTTAACAAACATATATTTATTTATTTTGAACAATAAAAAATAATAACCTGACACCCAGTACATATATCAAAAACGATTGCTTGTAGCGATATATAAGAAAATTAAAGTTTTTACTGAAATCAGGATACACCAAGACAAAGAACGTTAGTTCATTTAAACATAAAAGAACTGTAGGTGGCTCCCTACACTGGCTAGAAACCTTATTAAGGAAGGAGGGTTGATAATCGAAGATTTTCCGCCCATCACACACTCGAAAAATCAAAATTTAATGTCAAAATGTCAGGAGTTTTTATTTAGTTCAGGATGTATATATTTTTCTTTTATAAAATTTACGTATTATATCATACAGCAAGTGTCAGATATTTAAACTAAAAAAAAAAAAAGGTGTTTCGCTATTTCCGTATGTTTTTGAAGTTTTTAAATAATTTGAACACTTAAAAGCGTTTTGTAAAAGATATTTATTTTGACTATTTTAAATACTACTTTTATTAAGCTTGCATTTAAATACAATTTAGATTTGGTTCATAGGGCGCTTCTACTTAATAAAAACAAATAGCTCTCGTCCGAGACTCAGCTGTGCTGCAAAACGAAACGAAACATATTCATGTTGACAATATGTTCAAAAATACTTAATTTAATTAAAACTTTTATTATGTGCTCTTATTCCATTACTTTTAAAACTAAAGTGGAGAATAAAAATGAGTTTGTATCAATATACGTTAATATGACCTATATTTTTAAAATTTTATCAACTCCATTAAAAACAGACTTTTTCCCTAAAACATTATTTTTGTATTTGTCTTAAGATGTACTATAAAATAAAATATAGGTCGGGAAAAAGAGGCTGATGGGCGAAAATTGGGCCTTATCAACCCCTTCTTTGAGTCCTTACCCTGAATTTAAGTTACGCCTGAATTTTGTGAATTATTTTTTCTAATATTGACCCAAGAACTATATGTTGCATTCTGTACAGACCTTTTAGAGACACTCTATATATTTATCCTTACGCGACCTATGATTAGTGACTAAACTAAATTTATTTTTGCCTAAAAGTGGACATAACAAGCTTGCAGGAAATTATTAAAATTGATTGGTATTATATTTTATGTTGCTGGCTTTATTAGGTTACACCCTGTATATTTATCCTTACGCGTATATTTATTCTGTATACTGTATATTTAATCCTGTATACTGTCACGCGTAAATTTATCCTGTATATTTTTTCTTACGCGACCTATGATTAGTGACTAAACTAAATTCATTTTTGCCTAAAAGTGGACATAACAAGCTTATTGGTATTTCCTGCAGGAAATCATTAAAATTTATTGGTATTATATTGGTTTTAGGTTACAATCAAATTATTGATTTTGGTATGCTCGAGTGGTATTTAATTGTAAAAATAATTTTATCTAATTGGCTGTAAAAGTAGATCAAAGGCAAACTGTGCAATTAATTTTGTTAAAAAAATAAATAATAATATGTGTATTAAATTTTATTTTGTTGGCTTTATTAGGTTACTAATTTGTACATAGTTGCTACAATGTATGTGTAACTTTGCATGTATTGTAAAGATATATTCATTTTATTTTAAACTTTAAGAACACTTGTAAAAATAAAATAGGTTGGTATTTTGTAAGAAAAAAAAGAAATTAATGCTGTACTATAAAGACATTTTCATTATTTTTTAATGTTTAGGTTTAGCGGCAACAAGAAAGTGTACTATTTACATAAGGATTTAAAAAAACGTTATATATTAAATAGATAAAATATAATAATTAAGCTAACAAGTTACAAAAAAAAACGTTGTTAATTTAAACCCTAATCTCTCTCTCTCTCTTTCTCTCTCTAACCTATTTGTTGGTATCATACCACTAATTGTACGGTCTACTGACTTGACATTAATGAAAATATTCCGTCTGTGATGGATTCTAAAGAAATAGACAAAAAACAAAATTTAAATCTCAAAATAATAAAATAATAGATGATAGATAATAAAGGGGTTCATTAAAAATCAAATATCTTGTTCTAAATTGTAAATCGGGACTTGTCGTTATGACATTGGTTCATCGGCAGATAACGCCCAATAACATTGCCTTACTTACCAGGAAAAGGGTTTAAATTGTTGTCAGATTTAATGCGGAAATGTAGCCACAGCTTAAGTGCTTGGAATTACTTATTTGATTCGTTTATGTGGTTAAAACGTAATAAAAGTTTCCAGCCCCTAGAGGGGGGTGGCAACCGCCCCCAGGGTTTTGGCGCCCTTCGGTTCGATATAGGTTTTGATCCTTGGACTATTCCCCACCTTCAGTTAAAGTTTTAAGTTAATCCATGCAGAACCAAAGAATTGCCCGATAAAATGCTTCATATGCTGTACTAATTTGGTTGTGATATTCCGTTAAGAGCAAGGTCTACCAGCTGAGTCAGTTTTCATAACTAGTCAGCCGATACAGTTTTGCCAAATGTTGCAACAACGTCGGCGTCTGTGTGCGATGAGAGCTTGCTCTGCCTAGCGACCCGTGTTCGCATGATCGTACGCCGCGGACACCATGCGGACGCTACCAAACTGGACAGAATACTTATATAAAAACCTATATGATTACCAGATATAAAAATAATTTTTAACCTATTTTGTCACTGTAAGGAATCTAATACCTAAGTTATAAAATATCATGTAAACTCCCATTAAAACAGATTTAGAGGTTACGCTAAAGAAAATTTTAATTAGGTAGTTTATAATTTATCTTATATAGGCTATTGATTATATACTTAAAATAAGAACTTGACACGGTATCCTCAGAGGGTATAAAAAGAGCAAAAACCATGGAACGTCAGTCAGTTGAGATCGGCACCTTGGAGAGGTAACAAGTCCGATCTGGGGCTCCGGTGGGTACCTGGAGGGGTTGCATCGTGAACATAGGTTTAGGTAGACCTGGGGATTATAAGGTTATGGAAGTCATCGTCGAAGGTCAAGAGTGACCTGGGGGATTTTAATAGTTTTATTGGGTATTGAGGCTTGGAGGAGCTTGTGGAGATACCGTTGTTTAATAGTATCGAGGTCACTTGCATGGTTAACCAGAAAGCTGGTTAAACGAAGATTAGAAAGAAGAATAAGTAGTTTTATTTGTGTTTAATTTTGCAATTTCAGGAGGAAGGGTGACTGCCGCTACAAAGATAGCTGGCGAAGGTAAGTGGAGCTGCCGCTAAGTAGCTTAGCTGGTGGAGGGTGAAACTGCCGCTACAAAGTAACCAGTAGCAGGTGGTAGCGTAACAAAGTGCCGCTACGCACGTCGTTGTAGCCGGCGCCCAAAAACTTAGAGCGCGGAGTCTGACCACCTGGGGAGAGACTAACACCAGGGAAGCGCTACGGCGAAAAGAAGCTTTGACCGTCCATGAAATCATCAAGAGGTTAGGATAGTGGGCATCACTACTTACCTGGGGGAACCAAGAATCCCGGGTTCAACGGACGGTCACCAAGAGAAAGTCCAGGTGTGGATTTGTAAGAATTTGAATACTTAACTTGGGACACCTCGGTGGAGGTAAAAAGCAAATCAGACGTTGACCACTGGTTCTGCTTCGTGGAGTTGATAAAGGGAAGCATAACAAGGACAGTGACTTCGGAAAATTGGAGATTGACCAAAGGTCACTCCGAATTTTCACCATTTCGGACTTAGAAAAGTTGACCGCGCACCAGGTTCAGAATCTGTAGGAAGTTACTTAGGAAGTAGGAAGTGATTGGACCTAAAACAACTTTGGGAGCTGGAAGAAGGTGGCCCTAACCACCGATACCGGGAAATCATTATTCGGAAAACGGTAAGCCGGGGAAACTTGGAAAAACTTTGAAATAAAATGGAACTTACAAGGACCCCCGTTAAGCGCGTCTTGACGGCGCTTAGACCTGGGGATGAATCAGAAACAGACACAAGGACCCAATTGAGTGAAACTAGAGGTACCGTAGGTGCCGGTACGGTACAGGCCACCAGTCCAACTGCCCCTAACACGCATCCGAAGCTACAGGAAGAGCTAGAACGGGAAACAGGCAAGGGTGCAATCCCTCGTATCCCTGGGGTCGGGATACCTGGGGCTACGGCCCCTAGAGGGGAGTTAGAGTCACGCTTGGATAACAAACTACAACGTTGAAGGGGTTTTATTGTTTTATATGATCAATCGACCCCGACATATGAAAAAACCGCGGTGTGCTACCAGAGGGGTGCGTTTTTGAGAACGGGGTGAAAACATCCTCTTTTTAGTTTTTTGAGGTTAGGTCGAAAACTACGCACCTTTTCCAGGTAGAAGTAAACAGAAAAGTTGTAGAAAATTAAATTTCATTGAATGATGCTTTTTAAAATAAAAAAGTAATTTTTCACAAAAATATGCCTAAAAAAACAAGCAAAAAAAAACGAAAAACGCAATTTTTTTGTATTTTACTCAATAACTTTTTTCCATAGGGGTTTAGGCATTGTTTATAAAAAAAAACTTTTATCCTTTCTTTACAAAACGACACTAAATAAATCATAGTTCATAGTACTAAAGAAACGATTTTTTAAAGTTCGCCACTCACGCCATTTTTCGGTAATTTTACCTTCTTTTTTTCGTTGTTCTGTAACTTTTCTACGCAGTTTTAGGTATAGAAAATGGTATATACAGTTAAAAGAGAAAATAATTACCTTTAAAATGGTATATCGTAAGGAGCTTTAAGACTATTTATAAGTAGTCCCTCAAGTTTTCTTCTTTTATCGATTTTTTCTAACCTTTACATATATCTTTTTAATTTTCCGATATAACTTTTTTCCTTGTGCATTTATATATATATGATGTAAAATAAAAAAAAGGTTTTTTTGCTTTAAATGGTGTATTGTAAAAAATGCTGAGGTTAATTCTAAGCATAATATCATTAAAGTGTCATACTGCAACGATTTTTGATAATGTTTACGTAATTTTATTTCATTTGTAATTTTTTTACGACTGTTTAATAATGTATGAATTATTAATGTGATTTTAAAGAAGTAATATTGCCCATTATTTATGGTTATTACCCACGCTCATTACCCACATTCTATACTAACCAGAACTATCCAAAATCGGAGTGGCCTCAAGTTTCTAGACAATTACCAAAATAACATTTTTTTAATGCTAAACCTAATTACAGTTTTTAAACAACAAATTGCATAAACCTAAGGCTTTACATTGGTGCAAGCTGTAAATAATTATTGTATAAATAATCAGATTTGATTAAAGTTGGATTTATAGATTGACGTTTCTGTTTCCTGTTTGCCATTTGACGTTTTCAGTTAGAAGATGAAACAACAAAATTTTGTTAAAATTTAAGTTTAAATAACTTCTTAATTTTTTGACCGATTTTAATTATGTTTTCGTTCAGTGGTAGTTTTTTTATTAAGATTATTATTTGATCTGGCAATTGCAAACTTTTTATAGAATTAGGTCTTATACAATCCAAATGTTGCAAACTTTCGAAAACCCTTTGGAATAGTTTAAAATACCAATTTTTTACTAGTATATTGGATTTTAACGCCATGTCTTTTTTAATATTTCTTTTTTATTCATATTAATATCTTTATTCTAAAAGGAAACAGAAATGTATAAAGAAGACAATGAAATTTGTGGGTAGTTATATTTTAGACCTTTCTTAAAATTTTTATTTTTTATATTAAAAAATATAAACAAACATTGATTTCGTAGATTTTAGTTATCTCTTGAGATAAAATATAGGGTAGGATAAAAAGTGTAATTTCAAAAATAAAACATCGTGTACATTTGGGGACGTCCATAAATATAGTAAGGTGTTTTTTACATATTTTGGACCCCCTCCCCCTTGGTAAGATTAAGTGAGATTTTCTTTAACCTCCTCCCCCTATTTAATCTCACGTAAAATGTATGATGGAAATACAACAGTCTTAATTTCTCAATTCAAAATATATTGAAAAGAATCAAATAACAATTTTGTTTGCTTTGTAAATATGTAACCAGCATCAAAATTGCACAGCTCTTATTTCATAACTTGTGTTTAGGGTGCATATATTAGAGAATGTTTGCTAAATAATAACTACTATAATTTGAAACCAACTCCTTTTGAAACCACCCTGTAAATACAACATATCCAAGGTGGTCCGCCACATTTGACACGGTCTGTAGCTATACCATAGGGTTTTTAAAAAAGTAAATTAAGAAACTTATAGAAGTTTGATAAGGCTATAATATAATATTATTTGAGCTAATACAGGGTTTTAGATTCTACAGAAAAAAATTAATCAAGTTTATTAATAGTACTAAGTGTCTAATTAGAATAGTTTTTGTGCTATTTGTTTTTTTTCAAAATGCAGAGGTGCAAGTAAATTATTTTTTTTTAACACTACTATCCATTTAAAGTTATAAGATATGAAACATTTTGCCATATTGGACGTTGGTCATATCGAATTCAAATGTTGTACAGGGTGTTCAAATAATAAGTTTACTTTTTAGGAAATCAAATAGAAATTACTCTTTTATTTCAAATCAACACCCTGTATATTTTTACACCAGATGATGACAAATAAAATACCCTTTTAAATGGTGTATAGGTTGCATTCCGGATCAGCTAAATAACTTAACACATAGGCAATGTAAGAAAAAGAAACTTGAATACCCCTTGAAATCTAGAATCCAAAACCGTCATAAAATATAGGGTTTTTCATTAAAAAAAATATTAATTTAATCAGAAACCCTGTATAGGCTAAAATAAATTTTATACTGTAGCCTCATCATTTTTGAAAAGCCTTTGGTTATCCAGCTACAGATCGACCGTGTCGAATATGGGGGACCACCCAGTATATATTCTTGTAGAGCTTTATTTTTCCAACAAGCAGGACTTTCTATAAAGAGGCACTATTTTTAGTAAACTTAATATTCAAAAAATTTCCTGTGTAGTGAGAACTTCCGAAAACGCTGTATGTATTATTTGTATTTGGAAACATTGCTACATATTTTCAAGAAGAACAATAATACAAATTTTACTGGAAAACAATTAATTCAGTTTTAGCCATTGGAAGAGTTTGCGTGATACCTTACCACGAATAAAACCGAACGACGTCGCGCGGTTTCGTGGCTCGGGTTGCATGTAGAAAATTATGGGACCTTGGCACTTATCCCTATGCGCTGTTGACGAACTGTTTGAAGTTTACTAAGGCGGTTGGACTTTTACACCAAAAAATATGTTTTTTAAAATTTCGTTTTAAGAAAAACTACCCATTAAAAAAATATAATTTTGTGGCTAGAGAGTTAAAATAGAAATAGGAATACGGCTAAATGGTTCTTTTATTTTTGTATTAAAATTGGGCCTTAAAAAAATGTTTTTTTGCCAAATTACTGTTTTATATAGCTTCCTCTCTAGGGAACCATAAAAACAACCCACATATCAAATCTCGTAATTGTAACTTTATTTATGAAATTTTAAAACGTAATTTTGTAAAATGCAGGTAGACCGCTCTCTTAATGCAAGAAAATAATGGCCGATTTTCCTATACTAATTAAATTTAATTTTATTTTTTAATGAAACACAATGTATATTTTTTTACAATTTTAAAATAATAGAAAAAAATTACGACATTAAGTTATTATCAAAATAATAGTTGCAGTAAAGCTGGATAACTTTTTTAAAAACTTTTGTTAATATTGTGAATAACCTAAAGCTTTGTTGCCGTATTTTTTTCTGTAAAATAATGCTCTAATTTTTATTCAGTCCATTTTTTTAAATCCATTATTCTGTAATTTTTGAAAATATTCATAGCTTATTTACATTATTAAAAGAAAAAGAATAACTTTTAGGATTGTAGAAAACCTAACATGCCCATCCCATTTAATATAATTAAGTTGCCCTATATCGGATAATAGGCTATTATGTTTCTGTGTTAACCAAAAGTCACAACCAAATGGAAACATATGATAAAAATACCTTTAAAAAATCAAAGGCTTCCTAAGAAAACCTTATCGGGGGTAATTACATAAGTGCATCAAAATTATCGATAATTTAGCTTGAAAGCGTATTGCCTTAAAAACTTAATTACTTGAAGAAAATAAAACTTTCAAATAAAGGAATAATAATTTTCTAAACAATTTATTTAACAATACAACAAAACCCAATCTTAAAAAAGCTAATAATTAATATTAAAGACACACAGACATTTTTATACAAAAATGTTTGCAAAATTTATGAAATGCCAAACTTACATATTAAATAAACAAAGCTGTTGTTAGGATGTGGTTATCACGTTCAACAATTAAAAACATGACAGTGCAATTTTCTATTTCTACTACGCAATTATCACTGTAATCAATCGGTAATTGTCGAGTAGTAATTTTTAACTTTATTTATAAAACATCTATTCGCGGTCAAAATGGGTCAAAGTATATTCGTAAATGTAGATAAGAACATTTTGTGGATCTATTTTTTTCTTTAATAGAAAATAGGACATCCGCAGGTAGAACTAAGAAAATCTTTTATCTTATTTAATTATCAATCTTACTTTCACAATCACCATAAAGCCTTATCCATATAAAAAAATGCAACCAATAATTACACAAAAGGTATGTGTGCCTTTATACGTAGGTCACAATTTATATCCGGAAATTTAATTAAACTAAATAATTGAAATGCTTATGTTTCTATTAAGCGATATATAAAATAATACCTGTGGTAATGTTGGTGTCTTAATTACAAAACATATTTTTTAAATCTAACCTGCTATTTTATTTTCTTATTCGAATAATAAAATTAAACAAGTATTATATATTTTATTATGAATAATTATTCCTAATTATTTTGAGAAAATAATTAAAATGTGGTAAAATTATCACAGGTCCACAAAAAAAAATAAGTGGTGTGTGCTGGGTGTCGGACCACCTTGTTGGCCGTACTTTTTCCTGCTGAACACAAGTCAAAACTGGAGGTCAAACTGCAAAAAACAAATTGCGGGACCAGGGACGCACCAATTTTTTTTTAATTAAAGGGGTTATGTAGCACCTTATTTAAAAGGCCCTTTCATTGTTTTTAAAAATCGGCCCATCTGTTCCAGACTTACAATCCAATACCATTAAAACCGCACTGTATAATATTTAAGCCAAATTTCAAATGGTTGTAAGTCAGGAACGGCTGGGCTGATTTTCAAAAACAAAGTGGCATTTAATAGGGGATACAAGGGCCTTTCAAATAGGGTGCTACACAACCCCCTTTTAATGATAAAAAAATTGCTAGTGCCCCCTAGCCCTCGCAATTCGGTTTTTTGCAGTTTGACCTCCAGTTTTGACTTTAGAGTTGTGTTCAGCAGGAAAAAATACGCCCGACTAGGTGGGTCTGAAACCCAGCACACACCACTTATTTTTTGTAGGCCTGTGTTATCAAAACAGTGTGTATTAGCGCCTTGAATTTTATAATAAACATAAACTTTGTTCTTCATAATTTTACCATACTTTTATTACTTTATCAAAAAATATCATTTTTTATTGCATATAATATGAAATGCCAGTATGTCTGTATTTAAAATGCGATTTATTAAAAACGATACAATATATCAATTTAAATTAGGTTTACTCCTTTTCTGTAAAAAAAGATAAATCAAACGGAAAATACAAATTTTTCACCTTTGTTAAAAAGCGTAAAGTAAAGGAAAAAAATTGTCTTACACTGTCTTAACCCAACTTACTTAGTAGAAATTTCATTACTTAAAAAAGCATTAGTAAGAGGTAAATTAGTTGTCAACATATTATCGAAACTGTAGCCACGGTGTAAAAGTTATAAATTAAATATATATATTTTTTTAATATAAACTTTAAAAGTCAAAAGATCCTAACTAGTGCAATAAAACTTTTTATACAGGGTCGCTCTGAAGGTTGCCAAAAAATAATACCAATACATAATATTTTCAAGGCTAAAATATGACGAGTTAACCCAACTTACCTTGGTCTAAAAGTGAATGATTTTGGATATTTAGGGTGTTTATTCTGGTTTCAGTTTTTTAAGTATACATATAATATACCCCCTTTTAAAAAAAAAGATAATTCAAACGGAATATACAAATTTTTTACCCCTGTCAAAAAGCGTAAATTAAATGAAAAAAATTGTCTTACACTGTATTAACCCAACTTTCTTTATAGCAATTTCCCTATTAAAAAAAAGCACTAGTACGAGGTTATTTTAGTTGTCAACATATTATCGATACTGTTAGCCACGGTTCAAAGTTATAAATTAAATATATATATTTTTTACAAAGTTTAATGCTCAAAAGATCCCAAGGAAGTGCGATAGAACTTATTTACACAGGGTGGCTTTAAAGGTTGCAAAAAAATTATACCACATATTCTCAGGGATAAATTATGACGACTTAATCCAACGTACCTTGGTCCAAAAGTGGATGATTTTGGATATTTAGGGTGTTTTATTCTGGTTTTAGTTTTTAAGTTTACAACAAAATAACTTTAAGATAAAATTTAATGACCAATACCTGAACTTAAAATATAAATAATAAATTAATTTTATTAAGAACTTTAAATTTTCGTGAATATGATGGGGGCAAAGTTGCTGATCTTTACCCACCTCACTTCGCTTTGTTTTGGTAAATCCAGTAAATCTTTGTTCCTTAAAATAACATTTTGTTTGCTTAAATTACTAAGAAATGATGATTTTACACCTTTTTCAGATGTGCAAACTTAATAATAAAAGTCTTTTAATTATCAAACAAAAACGTCGTTTGTTCAGCAATGGGAATCAAACAACCCAAAATTAGCTAAGCTTAGTTTTGGTTATGCGAATAAGCAAAGCTGTGATTTTGTAACAAGAAATTTTTTATTAGGATTAATGGCAGGGTGGTATCATCAAAAGGTTTTAACTAATGGTAAGTGACTTTTGATTACCCCAGTCGAAAGAAATTAATATATGACATTGACTTATTAAAGAAAAGATTTTTTAGTGATTTTAGCCTATGCAAAGCTAATTACGGTTATATTAAGCCATTGGTTATTGTGTCTTTAGAAACAACAAAAACAAAGATAAAACATAAATCAAAGATGAACGAGCTAGTAACATTAGTGTAGGTTGATGTATTCCCCAAACTAAGTGGAAATTGGGTTTTATTAAATTTGAGCCTGTATTTGTGGTGGCAAAATACATTTAATTGATATGTGACTTATTTAAATTTAAAATCAATTTACTTTTTAAAAACTCCTTTGTCTCATAGCCTAATTACAAGACCTGAAGTCAAATTTTTATCCTTATTAGTTGCAAATAAAGTAAGAAAAAAGAATTTTACTTTGAGTCTCATCCCCCAATATATGTGAACGAATAAAAGCGGCAGCATCCGTTGGCATCCTTTGTATTATATTCCATTTTTATTAATCTCGCTCCACTTCCCGTGTGACGCGCAATATTTCAGATATTACCCGTTTTCGAGACAGCGGATGTAATTTCCACAGAAAGAAGATGCTGAGAGCTTTCTTATATTCCGCTTTCTAAGGCGTCGCATCGGCTGTTTTGTGAGCGATAAGAGATGTAGTAAATTATAAAGAAATTAAATTGCAGATATTGAATATGCAAAAGGAAAACCTATAAATCATCATTCATCATTACTCAGAACGTTTTTAATAAATATTAGCGTTTTAAACAAGAATGATTACCAGATGTCTCTATTAGAGTTTGCGCTGTGAACTGTCAAATATTTTATTACAATATATTTTTCCCACGACCACATATAAAAATAGCAGATAGCAAAAAGCACACTTTTTTCATGCATAGAAAATGACCTATATCACACTAGTGTTGGAAAGTATAATTTAATGCTGACATTGTTGTCATATTGATATTTAAAGTGACTTTTGGCTGTTAATCGGAATTATATTAAAAAAAAACATGCAATATGTTTTAAGTGAAGACCTTTTTAACTTCTTAAATAATAAAAGTTATACAAATCTACTAGGTAGGTGATTTTTAAAAATAAAAATAGTGTCAAACAGTATAATATACCGCAGTAGTAAGGAAAAGGACAGTATATCAGTATGGAAACCAAACCGTCGACCATAGCCAAATCATACACGGAATTCCTTCCACAAACTTATTATGTACTTTCCTAAAATTTACCGCTGCAACGAGCCCGTATATTCAAACAGAACTGAATCAGGGGCTCCTGGCTTAACCCCTTGCCCTTCGCCGTATCGGACGGCGATGAGATCCCACCTTGAATATTTCCTATTCTTTTAATTCCCTATGGTCGACCAGTTGGTTTCCAAACCTGTATATCACCGTAGTATTGCAAAGTTATCAATTGTTTTATTATTTTCCCTGTTGAAATTTGAAGGTAAGTATGCAATGTATGCATACACTTTTTCATCACCACTCATTATTCTCATTTTTATTTATTTATTCATTTATAAGTCAACAAACAAGCTACAAGAATTAATGTAATTTACATGTATTTACTTATGTGTATTAAAAAAAAGCATTTAATTTATTCAAATGCCTCTATTTACTGTACCGTCATGAAAAATGGATGCATACTGCGAAAATTATCTCGAACGCTTGGGAAATGGTTACTTGTAATGGCGAAACAGTGAATGATGATGATGATGATGACGGCTCAAAGATGAAATGTCGGATCTTTAATGTCATAACATGATTTTGTAGAACAGAAAAAGTGACAATGATATTGTGTCTAAAAAATAAAAACTGTTACGCAAAATTTCGTTTATTTTTTATTTGAAATTAACTCAATATCTGATAGTAAAATCCTGGGAAAATAAAAAGAACGCCGCAAAATTTAAAGACACATACATGTATTTTTATTCTTTTTAAAATAAATCAAACAATAATAAATTTAAAAAAATATATTTTGGATATAAATAAAATGTTATGAGGTCGGGTAATAACATATTATATAGGTAGATGCATTATTTCCAAGATCTAAATAGAGGGAAATTTGTCACTACTATTTATTGCACTGGGGGCTAATTAAGTCTAAATGTGATAAAGTGCAGTGGCGTCCTGAGCGGCACCTGAAAAAATAATTCTAACAAAAAAAGTACGCCACTGGCTTTTAACTTTTTTGTTTAAATTAGGCAAATAAAAGAAAGTTTTTGGACTTCTTAAATTTTGTCGTACTTTGCTCTCATTTTTGATAAAAAAGCACCTAATTTTGTAAAATTTGTTGGTTTATATGGTATTGTGATTTAGTTTAGTGCTTATGGATTTTGTTACATAATAAAAAATAAATATAATAAAAAATATTTTTCTAAAGAAAGTTTTTTGGTTTGGGGATATGTAATGTTCAGAATTTTATTTTTTCTCGAAAACTAAGCAAGCAACAAACAAATATAAGAATATAAAAAACTGTATTTTTATTTGCCTTGAAGACGAAAAATACAAAAATTGCATTAAAGTTAGCAGCGTACATTTTTTTATTTAATAATATTTGTTAAAATAGCGCACAGGGCACCACTGGACTCTTTTTTCATTAATTAGGTTAGGCGTGAATAACTCTCTTACCACTGTTAAGAACACTGCCAAATTCTATTAAAATTATAAAATGAATTATTAGAACAAAACCGAAATTTAAAAAAATAATAATACCATGTATCTAAAAAACAATGCATTTGTCGACCTATCTTTATAAAAAATTTTTCGTAGAACTGGCTAAGAAAATTTAAGGCCCGGTCAAGTAATAAATTGGAATTTATAATAAAACCACTTTTGAAACCTTTTTGGAGGGATTCCTTTTGAC
Source organism: Listronotus bonariensis (assembly GCA_014170235.1). NCBI lineage: Eukaryota > Metazoa > Arthropoda > Insecta > Coleoptera > Curculionidae > Listronotus > Listronotus bonariensis. The sequence goes on from JACEGR010005456.1 coordinate 28,640, forward strand.
GAGGCTACCACGAATATTTAAACCACCATATATGGAAACGGCGTTTTAACCCAGCCTTTCAATGTCAAAAACATCGGGTGTCGGACTGGGCAAACGAGTAATTTTTTTATCAGACAAGTTAACCACAATGTCCTATATGCAATTTGTAAACATTGTGCGAGAAACCGTAAGGGGGCGTTTTGACCCCCCTTCCCCCTTGGTGAGATTAGGTGAGATTTTCTTTACCCCCCTATCTAATCTCACCTGACAATATAAATAGAAAACGAAATTGTTTTTGTCCTCAAAAATTTTTGAAGAACAAAAAAATAAAAAAGGTCTTCATCCAAAAAAGCAACAATACATTACATTTTCCTGGGGGAAAGACTGCCCTAGAATTTTGTCCCCTTTCTACCTACACAAAAATCACGTAAGATTTTCACAGACTCCTCTTCCCCCATCGTAAGATTTTCCTTGACCCCTCCCTCCGTAAAATGTCTCACGTAATTTATGGACGCCCCCTTAGGGTTACAGTCATGAAACCATAAGGCTCGAACACATGTTTTGGGAATCGGACTAAACGGTTTCGTGACTGTACCCCTTACGATTTTTGGCTCAATATTTAAAAATTGTATGTAAAACATTCTGGTTAAATTGTCCGATAAGAAAAGTGACGCGTCCCTAAACATTTGACACGGACAGGCTGGGTTAAAGCGCCACTTCCATATATGGCGATATGAATATTCTAGATGAACTTGTCAAAAAAACCACCTCTAAAAGGTTCTAAAACGGTTCTTATCATAAAATCCATTTCATTTCTGGCCCAGGCACTATACGACGTTATTTTTTTACCACAATTAGCAATTACTCTGTATAATACCTTTTATTTGATTCCTTAGAGACAACTTCCCTTAGAAAATAATTGTTATTTTAAAAAATGTTATTAAGTTTTTTTTTAATAAATCTAATTGGGTAAAAGTTTTTAAAAACCTAATTTTTATCTAACAAAGTTTCTACATACGTTTTAATCTAAATAAAGCATAATCTTCTTGATTTTTGGTTTGTAACAATCATAGCAGCGCTACTGAAAATGTCTGCAAAAGAAAAGGCTGCAGTCAGCAGAGAAATATACTTCCACTCTGCAAGACCGGAGTTTTGGGATTTGATTGGATTTAGCTTGGCGCGACGTGTGATCGTTCGATTTGTGCTGTTTTGTCGAAAAAAAAACGAGAAAATAAATGGTATTAAAAAAGAATTTTTTCAGAGACGTGCTATAAGTTTAAACAAAATGTTTTTTCTAGTTTAAAATGTTAAACCTAAATAAAATGTTTTTAAACACTTATAGACGTCGTGCCAGTTCAATGCATTCGAATTGACTTTCAGTCTGTTTAACAATAGCAAGTAGAGATTTACCAAAGAATGCCTGCTTGCAAACATTATTTTTGTTAAAACTTTGTTTTTATAAGAGAAATGTTTAAAAAAATGTTAGGCAAGTTTAAGTAGTTGGGTAGGGAGAGGAAATGGCGTTTTCTTAAGAAAAACAGGGTGAATTTTTAAATTATTTATGATGAATAAAAATTAAGAAAAGTAACAAAGTCTTTAATTATCAAGTTATCAATAATTTAACAACAAATCCTATATCTTTGACCTACCAGTAGTAAGAAAATATAATAAAGAAAACGTGTTTGAGCGGCATTGCCCCCGACTTTGGCTAATGCCGCTTGGAGTACAGGGTAATGATTCTCAAATATGTTTTTTAAAATATAACAAGTAGGTAACATACAATTTAATAAAAGAAGTAATATTGGGATCAACCTTCTAAAAGCTTAGTGACCTTTCCCATCGTCCGCGTCCCTTAGCAAAATAATCAAGGTTAAGGCTATTAGAAACTTTTTGGCAAATAAAAACTTAAGATATTTCTGAAAAAATGTAGGCTAATTTTTTTTAACCAAAAAATTATTGGAAGCATTTTATGGGCTAGTAAGTGTAAAAATAGTAAAAACAAATTAAGACTTAGACTAGCTAAATTGGTTGCATATCAATAAAAATCATTTAGAGTGTGTTTTTGCAGTCTTGTCAACTTCGACAGTACAATCATCTTATTAAAATCAGACCAAAAGTTCATTTCGTTTTAACATATAAAGTGTATAATTAAAAAAAAACTTTAAATTTTAAAATCACCCTTTTTGTTTTTTTTTAATAATAAATTTTCTTTTCAGAATTGTTATATGTTTTCTTTGTTTATTTAAAATGGAAATTTTTAAGCACATTTTAATTGCCGAGATTTTTATTCAGGTAAAAAAACAATATTTCTTAATTCTTTAAAATTGTTAAAAATCCTTGCAAAAACCTGAAGTTGGTGGTTAGTTAAAAAATATAAACTTGGTTACATTTTTTAAAATATACTTTAACTTAACAAAGAAAAAGTTAAAAAGTAAAAAAAAGGTGTATCTACTTAAAAAATTATTTGAATAAATTAATAAAAAATTGCTATCTACAGGGACTATTGGTAAATGACTGTCTGTTTTTTTTTTAATAAGGCACTATAGTTTTACACCGTTTTGAAATTTTTGACGTACCCCGTATATTCTTGAAGTTTTTTAATCCCAACTACTGCTGTTAAACGTCCGTTTAAATGTGGTAAACAATAATTCTTTATCAGTAATACCAAAGAAATTTTCGACTTGATGGACATATTTACACAATCAGCCTTATGCTGTAAATACATTGATTTATTTTAAGCTTAAAATTATAAAAATAAAATGACATTTGACAGATAATATACAATACTTGCTATGCAGGAACAAACTTAAATCTTGAAAACGTTTTAACTTCAACCTTGACTAGAATTTGTTACTGCATAGAAAATATTAAATTATCTGTCAAATGTCATTTTTATTTTTATAATTTTAAGCTTAAAATTGGTCAATGTATTTACAGCATAAGAGCTGAATATTTCTAGATAGTCGTATCTCTGTTCATTTTAAGTGTAAAAGTAAAAAGTTTACACTTAAAAACGGTTGGAGATGGGATTGCCCGAAACGCTGCGTGAATAGAGTTAAAAATAAATAAAATAAATATCCCAAATTCCTTCAGCATTACCGCTATTAATGTTTAGGAGCATGTAACACCTTTTGTAAAAACTAAACATTTCGAAAAAAAATTAAATTAAAAGATTGTTTTTTCTCAGTTAGTGATTTACTTTAAATATTTTTAAAAGTGTTTGTATTTTATTTATTAGTTATTTTTATTTAACATTATGTTCTCGAGACATTACGGCCGCATTGTATTCATTTTGGGGTTTCGGTCATATTATTGTATATTAGGCCCTTCTTTTCAAGTTAAATTTTCCTTTGTTTCCTTTACATCCTTCAGTCTGCGAAGTATATATTCCTGACGTTTTTCATGGTATTTCACCCCGTGCACACTTGTCACAGAGCACAATCCTGCAAACAAGATTCAAGGACCCTTTTAGCAGCCATGTTGTTTTCCAAGGATCATACAGGATTTTTGCTTGTTTTCGTAATGCTTGTATTCTGCTCTTTGTGCGAATTTTTATTATTCTTTTTTTATTTCAAAAGGATGTGCAGCGCAAACTTAGTCTGAAGTATTTTTATATTCCTAATCTAATTTTTAAATTTCTTTTGAAAAAGTTACTCTAAGCCACTTCTTTTTTCTCACAAAGTCAGTCATTTTTTATGTGTTTATACAGGGGGTCCCAACTCTATACATAAAATATCTTTGCCCCTGTACAGGGTGGCGCCTTTTCGTTGACCTTACAGCGTATAGTCAAAACTAAAAGAGAGAAGACATATCTGATTGCACAATTTCGATTTCAATTTTTGAAAAAATTCAATGGTAAAAGTAAATAATGGCTAACTTCATTTGTTTTAAAGATACAAAGGAGTGTTTTTCAAATTTTGTCAATTTGGTTAGGTACTTGTGATTGTGATAGTGTTGATATTAGATATAGAAAACAAAATGTGGACTTGTATTTTGGAGTTATAACACAAAAATTGGTTTTTTAAAAATAGAATGCCCTATATGTTTTATTACCAAAAAAACGTCTTTTCGAAAGCCGCAAAAATACTCTATTTGATTTATTTAATTTGTCATATTTATGAAAATATAGCCATTGTCAGGGGTTTGCTAATAAAATGGAGTTTTTGAAAAAATACACCCTAAATAGTTTATCACCATTAAAAAGACCTAATTTGTAAGTCCAAAATTCACTTTTGGGGACCTTTATTTACTAAGCCCAAAATTTACTTTTGGCGACCTCTATTTACTAAGCCCAAAGGGACCTTTATATTGCGAGCCCAAAATTTACTTTTAGCGACCTTCATTTAGCAAGCCTAAATTTTTTTGGGACCTTATGTAATAAGCCCAAAATTTTACTTTTGGGGATCATACCAAGCCCAAAATTTACTTTTGGAGACCTTAACAAGCCCAAAATTTTACTTTTGGGGACCTCAACAAATCGAAAATTTTACTTCTGGGGACCTTAACAAGCCCAACATTTTACTTTCGGAGAACTTAACAATTATCATATTTTGTACATACCTTTTTTTGCGTGCACAACTGCTGATGTGCGGCTACTTTAGTTCTTTTTAACTACCATCTTTCTTTTCTTAGCGCACTCTCTGGGCATCCTGTAGAACCTTCTCGTTATTTTAAAATCGGTTAAAATAAAAACCAACGTTAAAAGTAGCAAGTCTACTTGCGATTAATTTAGAAATGTCATAAGCCCATTGAATATCATGTCTCCGTGGTATTTTCCCGTAGATTTATGGCTCTGTCGAACCCAAATTATAGATCGTCGGATATTTATAAGGTTTTAAATGAATATATGTTAATATGACAGGCAACCCTTTTTCGCCGTATTAGAGATTATCGATTGCACTTGATTTATGTAGCGAATCAGGCAATACGGATTTATGGCTGGTATCGAGATTATTTGCTGAATATAGCAGTAAATAGTACTTTTTTACAGAGCGTTACAGAATAATGTTAAAAAAATTTAAGGGCAGATTCTACTATTAATATAATGAAAGAAAGTTTATATAAACAGGGGTCCGTAAATTCCTTGTTCTCAAGATACAGGGACTTAAAAAATGTTTTTCTTATATATCTAGGCAAGGGTTTTTATTGAAAAACACAATATTTGAATTTTCTTTAGAATAAAGATATTGAATAAATATTTAAAGAAACCTAAACTTTTGATACATTATGGAGAGCTATTCTGCTCTTGCCATAATATAATAAAAATAAGATTAGTTTTAAAAAATTAATAATAAAATATTTAATATAAAATAAATATTTTTATTTAGGTTATATTAAAAATTATTCTACTACAGAAAAGGTTGCAACCCATAAACATAGGTTCAAGGGCTTCCGGTCGAAATTAAGTTCTTAACAAGGCTGCCAGACGTGAACTGACCCCTTGGACGCGCCTCAAAATGTGAAAAACTTTTTACTAAAAAGACTGATAATCTGGTTAGTTCTGGTTTTTGTTTTTAACATTACTTTTGTAAAATTATTTAACTGGTAAAAAACACATTTAGGTATCATAACCAGTTAGGAAAATAAAAATAGTAAATGAAAGTGTTTAGCCATATAATATAATTTTTATAGTTTAAAATCGTATTACCAATAAATTAAAACTGTTATTTATGGCATTAAAGAGAAAATTCATCACTAACCCATTACACATTACATTTAATAAGTCGAGTGGCGTCTCGCAACTAAAGGAATGTTTCTAACAAAAACGGCGCGCCACTTACTGTCTAAAAGTGTGTACTTTTTTAGATTAAGCAAATAAAAATACAGGTTTTATTTTTTTCGCATCTTGTTTAGTTTGAGAAAAAAAGGCCACTTAATTGCATATATTTAGACCATAAATGAAGCATTGCGGAAACTTTTTTTTAAAATTTAGGTTTAATAATTTTTATTAGTAATTATGTCACAACAACAGTAAGTACCTATTTTAATAACGTTTACATCCGGTCTAAAAATTTTGAGTAAAATGTGTTTTTAATTTTTTTAGGTTTTTAAAAAAGTTTAACTCTCTGTATCTTGAGAAAAAAAATTGCGGACCCATCATTAAATAAACTATGCTTTAATTTTTTTACAGCATTTTAGAAACATCCTTTATATCAAATAATTTTTATTAACCTTTTTATTATTCTTAGTATATGGAATAACTAAAATTGTCTAAATTAATCTCTACATTTAACTGACACTTTTATTGAAGTTGCATGCTAAATAAACAGTAGAATGTACAGACGAGTATCTAAAAGGTCTTCTACAAACCCTGACACAAACCTAAAAATAACCATCATTATATAAAAGATCCTTTGAAATTTATCTTAGTCAAAAAGTTATTAGTTATTATTGTTAACTTTTTACATATAAGAAGAAACCTTACTAACATACAAATAAATACATATAACCTACAAATAAGTTTATTGATCTGTAAGGTAAATGCCTTTTTTATAAGACGAAAGTGTTGTTAAATATTATTCTTATAGATATAGACAGAAAAAAGTCAAAATTTATGTTTGTTTTTGAAGTGATTCAAATGTCCTTAAATGCTTTAAAAATAACAGAGCTTTAACATTTTTTCGAGATTTAAAAACAACAGGGATTCTTTGAGACAGTTAACTACTTTTGATCTAACATCTATACGGGGCTGAATTTAATATTTTTAATAAAGCATCCAGTATATTTTCAATAATTGATGAATACAAAATGGCAATCCAAATATAATTACACTGCATTTTTACTTTTTGCCATTTAACTTATTAGTTTTTAATTAATAATTTTTAATCTAGGGTACCACGAATACAAATGCAGTGTCCCAGGCTTAAGACATCGGTATTAGGAGTGAATTTTTATTAGAAAATACTAAATCAATTTTCAAAAAACTAAAGATTTTTAACCCTTTAACGACAACATGGAGTCGCTTATGACACCGCCGAATAATAATTTAATGTATTTCTTGCAAAACTTGTCTTTAATTCTTGCTGCTACATCTACCTTTGTAGCTTGGCGGTTATTATCACTACAGCTAATAATGTATGCAGTAAAAGTTCATTGCCCGAATTATAGACGATGTTATTTGCGAAATTAAAAAAAATGTCTTAAAAATATATATTTTAGTTAAAAGAAACTTAAGCAAATTAAAAGACTACATAAAGAAAGTTATAAGGATAATGACAATATAATAGGGTGAAACGAAAAAAAAGTTTTATTTAAAATCATTTTCTTACACTCTTAAAAATGTGCTTCTGGGTATAAAATACTCGTGTTAAAATCTAAACGCCTTAAAGCTTAATTTATAGATTGACGTTTTCGTTTCCAATCGCCGTTTGACGTTTCGGTTTCTGATATGGAATATGAAAATGGTAAACATAAACTATAAATTGACCAATGCAAAGTTGTCATTTTAAATTCAACTAAAAACGTCAAATGGCAAACGGAAACAGAAACGTCAATCTATAAATCCAGCTTAACTCTTTATTTTTAGGTTTCTTATTGGGTCTGAAGTCGAAATATATATCTTATTTGTATTGATGTTTTTTACCTAAATTAAAAAATCTAAGAATTCTTATTTTACGTCTGTTCGTAGAAAAATCACAAACCCGTCAGCGCCAATCAGATTTTACAAATACGTCTACCAGTTGGCAACTGGTCATCTGACTAAATAATTATACCCGATTGGCGTCGACTAGTTTGTAATTTTTTTGTAAATCTTTAAACAGGGCTTTTGTTATGGTTAAAAACTAATATATTTCTAATAATGTAATAAAAATGTTTTTTATTTTTAATAAAGTTATTTTTATATTGGAGGGTTTCTTTTATCCTATAAAAACTGCCTGACCGGTATTTTTCTTAATAAAACAGTACTTTTTCAAAAGGAAACATTTGACCTATCCTATTTAATAGTGGTTGGATTGGATAAAAGGAGTGTAAATGTGGGAGGTACGGGTAAGGGTATTTGTTTAAATGAAACTTAAATCCAAGGACTTGCAAAGTAATCTAGTTTCGTCATATATTATTATATTTTCGTCTTCCTGCCATAATAAAAGTTCATTAAAATGGAATGAAAAAAAAATGGCATTTTAAGGTGCTTGCCCACTACTTTAGTAAATTTTTTGAAAAACTTTTTAAGTACATCATAATAAACACATTCGGCTTTAAGCAATTTGTAAAATATGTGTTTTACATTTCTTTATTCACTTAAACAATTAGATTCAGATATTTTTAAAACTTCAGTCTCAATGTGGAACCTAAAGATAAAAGTCAAGGCGTCCAGATCTTAACACCAGTTTTTTACCTCCAGAGGTAAAACAAAGAAAATCCTATGTAAGTTTTAGGAGGGTTAATTATTAGCTTTCTTAAATATTTTACAGAAAAACTGTAAGATAGTTACTTTTTGAAGTAACGAATATGACAAACCCTCGCACAGTGTGGCACTATATAGGGGATAAGGGACAATACTAAAACTTACAATAATAATTGAAAATAATGGGTTTATTGTTTTGCATGTGGCAGTAAACATACAGGAGGTTCATTTAAAAAGTTGCCATTTAGTTATCTGCAAAAAGAGGCAGATTTAAGAAAATCGCAAAAACACGTCAACGCAATTATTAAGGGGGAACGTTTTTTATAAAAATTGGACGGCGCCCTTTTAACCCCCTAGCCATCAGGGCCCAAAATTCTTAAATGGAAAGGAGGGTCGAGTGATTATTTTAAAGCTCTCGACGAGCACTACATGAACCTAGAATATAAAGTCAATACCTTCACCCACAAAACGGCGATACTTTAAATATTACCCAAATATCTGATGGGGATGGCCTTATTTACGAAACTAATAAAGTTAGATGTACTTAATGGGGTATTTTCTTAAAGCTTTTTTAAAAATCCTTTTTTAAGCAGTTCTTCCACATCTTTAGTATACCATTTAAAATTTTATCATCCTTGTTACTTGTTACCCATACGTTAAACAAGAGTAAACCCTAAATCTCAGATGTAATTTCTAAAAAATAACACTGTGCCTCGTGTCATATTTAAAAAAAATAATAATAAGCGAATCTTGAATTATTTAATTAAATATATTTGCAAAATGACCAAATTTTTAGTTCAATAAATCAGTGACAGTCAGTATTTAAAAGAAAATTATGTTTATTTGCTGGTGACTGCTGTCTGTTTGCTTTTACCTAAACTGAAAATTTAATTGAATAGTTTAAGGTTCGCCTAACAAATTTTGTTGAAACTTGATGCAGGTTTTTCGGATTAGGCTCTTCAAAAAGTTATTCCACATTTTTTATGTAAAATGTACAGGGAGTCAGTAATTAACCCCATAAAAATTTACATGCGATTTTCTATGTTCCGCTCGACAACACACCACCCGGTATAATACTAATGATACGACAATGTATGACTGTGTAGTGAAAATAACATATTTAATAATATATATTTATCTTTATTGGACAAACAATACCACCCAGGTAATTAATTAATGGATCACAACTAATTAGCATTCCAAAGAGACTGCGTGTCGACCGTAAGACCCCTGGGGACCGGAGGTAAACCGCACCGGGATAATATGATCCTCGATGACACATGTGGCCGAACGATCATGCATCTTGTCCCCAGTTGTGCGCCACACCTTTCTCGTACTTCGTGACTTAATCCATTTATTTGCGACGTCCGTCCGTCGTTCGCAGACCAGTCATGCCACGAGGACATTTTTAGATAGGTAAAATGATATGTGAAATAGATGATGAAGCTATTAGGTTCTAAAATTGAGTTGCTTGTTTCACAAATTGTGTTGGCGTATTGGGTGTTTTTTAGTCCAGGAAAATTAAATTAATTTTAAGGTAAATGAAAAGGCCCTTGTTCAAATTTTTATGATCAAAGCTTATTAAAAAAAAACGGTCAGTAAATAAATAAGCATTTTTATTTTATTAAATAGTATGATGATGATGATTATTATTACTTACTCCTTATCAGACTGATGAACAAAAGATGTAAATATTACTGATAGTTTTAAGTTGGCGAGTCTTCCCTATTTTCCTTTCTCTGGTTTTTAAAACAATGCCAAAAAAAAATGATTATATTATTTATAATTGCAAACACACTTACATTTCAATGCTTGAGCAAAACCTGTTCATAAAAGCTACCATTAAAAATACTTTGGTATTATATACAAATGCATAGTATACAACTAGTCAAGTCGAAAAGTAAACGGGATCTTTTTATTAATCCCCCACTAAAATATTGCAATTATTAATAACAAAAAGTTTATAAACCTTAAAAACTATTTAAGCTAGATAAAATTAAAAAAACAATCCCAAAATAGAAGAAAATTCCAGTCGCACACACATTTCCCATCTTTCGAAGTAGTAGCTGCATTATTTATATATTTAACTTTGTTAATGCCGCACGATTGGAACCTTCTTATGAACTAGTGTGGCCCACTGATCTCGATGGATTGCCAATGTTATAACCTGCGCGAAACAAAAGTTACATTTCATGGGTGGGCCCCAAACAAACTATCCGCATTATAGGAAAAAAATTGTTGACGGCGTTCTGGTTTTCTGTTTGAAGTACGGTAGCTAATGAGCGTTACGGTCAGACCGCGGACGAAGGGTACGGGGGCAAAACACAGCTGCGCGAAACCCAATTTTCAAGGTTAAATTATAATTATGAATAATGGAGTTACAACTCCCCATTTTTCAAGATCTTTTTTCAAATTTCATCTAGCTCCACTTTTTTAGGTAAAGCTACAAAAGCTACAAAATAGAGATCTTTTTTCAGTTCTTTTTTGTAAATTAGTGGTATGATGTAGGTTATATAACATTAGGGTTATTTAACCGTAACCCTACCAATTACAAAAATATTTTCAAAAAACTAGTTTTGGGGTTACAAATCATAGGCAAAATATTTCTTACCTTATAAATTAATATTTATTACACATTCTGTTTAGTGCCTTTTTTTGTAAATAAACTTGACAGATAAGAAATACGTCAGAACTTGGCCAAAAAACCATTTTAAAGTCGTCTAGATATCTATGACATAACCTGCTTTTTCATTTTTTTCAATAAAATTCTTATGATTTATAACTCAAAAACTTTTTATTTTCGGAAATAGTGTGATTGGTAAACGCATGGTTACCTTTAAATAACCCGGGGTTATATAATCTACATGTTGGCATCATACCACTTAATAACAATTGCAATTTTAAAGTACGGGTTTAATAAGAAAAATCATTTTTCATGATTTTTTTTCTGAATACAAAATATCAACAACCATATTTTTACAATTACAAAAACTACTTTTTGCAGAAAACTTACTTCCTGACTAGACTAGTTCTATTTGTATGTATTAATAATGCCAACGTATTTTTTGTTGATAATCACAACAAGAATTCCCATTTTTCGCAGAAAACTTACTTCTTTATTAAACAACAACATATCAACCCTATTTATACATGAAATAACTGCGCCCATGCAAAAGATAGAATAAGATAAGAAACCTTAAATAAAAATGTTTTTTTTTATTACAATGAACACAATATACCTACAAGGGGTTTAAGAAGCAGAATTTTATTGTCATCTATGTATTTTTAAATAAAACGCCCTGTATATTTTACCAAATTGTGACTTTATTGTATTCCACAATAAAATAATATATATTCCATACTTTAATTATTGCTCATTTTTGAGATGGGGGAATATGGCTCAAAATATTATACTTTATAAATTGTTGCCTACGTTTCAAAAAAATAAAAATGCGATTTATTATATCAAATTGTAAAGTGCCTTTAAAACCTATTCTTTGTCATTACTTAAGCCCAAGGCTAACTAAATCCAGCATAGAAAAATATAACGACTATTTTTTAGAATGTCTTAAGTATGTCATTTTAGGCATAGTGTCAGATAAAATGACACAATAGTTTAGGCTAAAATGGCATATACCTTCAACAGACGATTTCAATGATTTTATAAAGTTAAAACATATACATTAATTAAATTTAAATATAATTTACAATTAAAACATTTTACAGTTATATTATGATAAGATATGTAAATATTCTTGATTTTTTTTTAATATAACAACAAAGTTCACGGAAAATATCTTCGTTCTAGGAAAGACTAAGCGCATTCAATATGGGCCCACTATGAACCTTAAACCTTGACGTGTAGATTTCATTTTATATTTACAAACCATCAAGATTTTTTTAAAGATAAAGAACACGTTAAAATAGTATGTCATTTTACACTTATTACATGTATGTCATTTCACCCAAAAACGAAAATTTAGCAAAAATGCTTAAATTTTAAAAGTATAAAATAAATATGCCTATAATGACCGTATTTATATAAAAACATAGCCAAATTATTCTGTTTCAATAAAAAGATAATAAAATTTGTTACAAAACCATGTATGTAACTTCGCAAAAATACACAAATTATAAATTTATTAGAATTATTTTGCGGTTTGTGAATTAAAAATTGAACTTGAAATGTCGTAGAAAATCAAGGACATGCACTTATAATTGGTATTTTCGATGCAACTGTAATGATCATATTACATGCTCAAACACGTTTAAGAGGTTGCTGCTAAGGCCGATTTATAAAGTGTATCCTGTTTACCTGAATATGCATTTTTGTACTGGTAAACATATTAAAAAAATTTCTCAATATTATTGTTTACAATATTTGCTTACAGTTAAGTTATAACACCAAGAAATAGCTTATTAAAAATATTAAGATCTTAACTAACAAATTTTTACCTAAATAACTTTATTCTTTTAAATTTTAATTTTATGTAATTCTGTCTTGGGTAAAAAACAACATTTTCCGACGAAAATAGCAAATAGCACACTGGTTTCATGCATAGAAAATGCGTTATATCACACTAGTGTTGCAAAGTACTTTACAGCACTAGTGTTGCAAAGTACTTTACAACACTCGTGTGATATTTGTATATTATGATGTCATTCTAAAATCTGCTATTGGTTTTGCAAGTGACATATTTATTGTAGTGACAGTAAAAAAACTTTTTACTTACCTTAAACACTAGAACCCAAATTAGCGAAAATCATCTTATTAACATTAAGTTACTACACAGTATAAGCTTTCTTCTAATATTAAAAGAGTAATATAAAAATTTCTGAAAAATAAAAATATAAACAAAAATAGACATAACCACAAAAACAACTTTCACTGACTGCTCGCTCAGTGGCACAGTGTTGTCAGGTAAGTAAATCAAATTAAAAATCTCCCTCCTACCTTTAAGCACGCACTTTATAGAGGCAGCCTTGCCGCTTGACCGTTCGACCTAAAGCGCCAGAGAAAAACTCCTATAGATCAAATTCCTTTCTCTCTGCCTTCGTGTACTCAAACAACTAGTTAAATCTTTTTTTTAATGAGGCTAATACACACTTTATAAATCCACTTTTTTTTATCCATTTATAAATAGAATCAGACCCTTCCCACGTTGCCAAATGCTTTCCATATTTTGCATGGTATAACGGACGTTTAGTAGTCGTTTTTTCTTACCTTTAGGACATTAGGTTATGTATTTACAATTTTCATATTTTTTCTCAAAAATATGATAAAAAATGTAATTTTTACTTAATTTTACATGTGATGTTCAGTTTCATTAACTCGTTTTATCAATTTTACCCCACCCAGCACCCCTTTTACTCCCCGGTCCCGTAAGTTTGTAAAAGTAACAGAATATTTTGGATATACGCCACTTTTTATTTAGAGGAGTGTCTAAAATATGTAAGTATCAATAATTTTTAAAAACCCTTAAAATAGCAGAAAACCGTATTGAACTATTACCGTTATTACCTAACCAAACCATACAGTTTTCATTAAGTGAGTGCCTTTTTAAATTCCAAAATGATAAAAGTTATATAATGCTTCTAGGTAGGTAATTTTCGATGTAAAAATATTGTCAAAACGGTATAATATAGCAGTGAGGAAAAGTACATAACACACTAGTGTTTCAAAGTAAAAATCACCCTAGTGTTGCAAAGTTCTCAATTGTTTCTTAATTTTTCTGTAAAGACAAACGTTAATTTTTTTGGGAATAATTTGTGGTCGTAGGAAAAATAGTGTACAGTACTCGTGTGAAAATGACTTTCTTATACTCGTGGGTTTGTCGCACTCGGCTAACGCCTCGTGCTACAATATTCCCACTCGTGTGGAGTTACTCATTTTCCACACCTGTAATGTAATATGCTATTAAAATTTCTTATACTGGTGGGTTTGTCGCACTCGGCTAACGCCTCGTGCTACGATATTCCCACTCGTGTGGAATTACTCATTTTCCACACCTGTAATGTAATATGCTATTAAAATTTCTTATACTCGTGGGTTTGTCGCACTCGTGTGGAATTAGTCATTTTCCACACTTGTAATTAATTATGCTATTAAAATATATTATTTAATTTTTTAATGAATGCAATGTTTTTAAATTGTACGTGTACTAATTAGTGTAAAAAGATTTAATTTAAATAATTTTCATAAAAATACCGTCCATTATGCCAAAGATTTTTTTTTGTTATAAATTTACCCTTATTGGAAGCAGTCAATCTTTAGGACTATAAAATTCTAATTTTTCATATTTCTTACGTCTTTTTGGTCAACAAGACAATACCGTCACAGCATAGCGCAAGATCTTCTGATAAATTTGCATTATTTCAGAAACGCCTAGTATGCGCTGAAAATGAGTTCACAAACATTCTTCGTATAATTTGTAAAATGCTATTGGTAATGGTGGTATTTTATCTCATCTTCAGATATTGTATCTTTTAATTAAGTAGGTTCATTATAAAAGGCAGTTAGGTATAACTAAGAGTTTAAAATAATATTTTTTAATGCAAAGTTATTAAAACATTTACCGGATGCAATAAATTAAAGGCCTACGTTAAAATACCTCGAAAACCGTAAAGGATATAATAATAGTCGCATCAATAAAGCATTTCCTCCAGTCCTCAAGCCAACTCCGAGTTTGATCTTTTTCTTGACTTTTTGATTTTTTATGTCATTAAAGATTACATACCTTTTAAAGAAAAAAATGATAATTTGTATTTTTTTAACAATATACAGGGTGTTTATAAAAAATGCAAAAAAATTTAAAAATGGAAAAATCAACTTCATATGAATATACGTTATAAACGTCTTAGTTTTTGCACTACGGGTTGATAAATTTTTTAAAAAAATATTGTTTTTTTGTATTAACTTTTATACCCTTTCAGATATTAAAAAATATTGGGAGACGCGTCCTTTGCACCAGAAAACATTTTTTGGCATACAAAAAAAAACGAATTTTTACCGGTGTGGTCCATGAGGGTTTACGGTAAATATTTTGAATTAAAAAAATGGTTGCATTTTTTTAAACTATTTTTTTATTCCTGTTTAATTTAGAAAAATTTTGATCTCATTTTTTTGTTTGATGTACGGTTTTCGCGTAAAAAAATAGAAACTATTTCCCGGCATGGTCAAATTCCTATAAAATTAAAATATAAATAAAGAGGTTTACATTTTAATGTAAAATTTTATAATAGGAATACAAACTAATCATGTCAAATATTGGTTTCTATTGATTTACGCGAAAACCGTACATCAAACAAAAAAAGTTAAGGAATCGAGTTTTTTCTAAACTAAATGAGAATTAAAAAAATACCATTTAAAAAAATGCAGGGTCGTACTAATTATTTTTTAAATATTTTTGAAACCCTTTATGGACGATACTGATAAAATTTATTTTTGTATTTGTTGAGAAACACCCTATCTGAGTATGTTTTTTTACAGGGTGTCGAGTAACTTTACCAACAAACTTTGATTGGTAATTCTCCAACGAAAAATAAAAAAAACTTTATAATATGTCCTAAATGTCATACTTTTAGAACTACGGACTGTTAAAATTTTTAAATAATGATTATTTTTGTTTAATAACTTTTATACCAGTTGTAATATTTTTTAAGAAATTTAAAAAACATCTTCCAAGCATAAAAGGAATTTATAAAAGTATAAGAAAAGCAGTTTTAGTTTCGTATGGAACTACATTTTTCGAAAATATTAAATACAATATTAATTTTCTCTTTATATTTATTTAAATTTATTATTTCAAATTTTTGTATTAAATGTACTGTTTCCCGCTACTAATTATAAACCATATCTTTTATTTATTTATTTAAACAATACACCCCATTATAAAAATACTCTATTTTAATTACATATAATACTGAAAATAGTAAAGAAAATAAGGAGGTAACATAACATAAAATTACTTATAATAACATAAGTCATAACAAATTTACATTTATATTAATTACTTAATAGTAATCTAAAGCATTGCTTACGGAACACATTACGTGAGCTTCCAAAAGAATCTAAACTAGGGTGAGTATTCAAATATCTAAGGGAGCGTGATACTGGAGCACGAAAGCCATAGTTAGTCCGATAAAATGTAACTGAAAGTACCTGATTACTTCTAAGTGATCGTGTGGAGATTTTTAACTGAATTTGGCCAAGTAGAACAGGACAATCAATGTTTTCATTATTTAATGTGTTAATAAAACACAAATCTCCAATTGTTCTTCTAACTTCTAACTAAGAGGACACTTCCTCGATTCTATCAAGCATGTTAAGTTTAAATGCACAATACTTCACTATTTTTTTTTTTTTTGAAAATTTTCCAACTGGATTTTATGGATATTATAAAAAGGGAGCCATTTCAGAGATGCATAATTAATGTGAGATCTCACAGGAGAACAGTACAGTAACCGCAGTGAATGCAGTCATAAGTCTGCACCTATCCTTAAGATAAAACCTAACATCTGTAAAGCTTTTCCCGTAATATTTTTTTAATGCCCTCTAAATGTAATTTGTTAGTCAAAAAATAAGTCCTTGATGTTTTCTACTTTTTTAAATAAATTATTTCCCACTCTATATATCCGTTCAATTTTGTTGGTATTTTTATGAAAACTTATAGAGCAACATTTTGCAACATTAAGTGATAAATCATTTGTTACTAACCAGTTATAAAAGGATCTTAAATTTTGTTGCAATATACTGGAATTCCTCTCACTCTTAACCACACGAAACAGTTTCAGGTCGTCAGCATAGAGTAGAAAATTGCAGTTATCCAGATTGCTTTCTAGATCACTCAGAAACAAATTAAGTAATATTGGAGCACATTACTTCCCTGAGGAACACCTGACGTTACATCAATTCACCCCGATTGATTCAAAACTACTAATCTTTACTTTTTGTCTTACCTCTTTACCTACAAGCATACTCTTCAATCAGCGTAGAGATCGATCGTCAAACCCCAGCGCTCGCAACTTAGCCATAAGTAACTCATGATTTACCCTGTCAAATGAGATCGAGTCAGTATAGATCGAATCTACCTGAGAACGCTGCTCCAATGCACCCAACAATATGTTCTTATATAACACCAAGTTTGTTACTGTTCCCCTGCCATTCACAAAACCATGCTGAATTCCCCCAATCTCCCACACTTTCAGCGAAGCTGATCAGAGACAATACTATCAAAAAGCTTTGGAGTTGCGGACTGTCTAGATACTTTTTTAATTTTCAATATTTTCTTCTTTCTTTGGATTAAATAAAATTTACTGAGAACGGCAATTTTCAAATGTAAGTTTTGTTATTAAATTATAAAATGTAAACATATTTTAGTTATGAATCAGGTTGATTATTACCTATTCGCAAATTTTTATTTTATTTTACCTACGACACAGTAAAAACAATCCTCTTCTTTTAAAAATGTAACACCAGCTGTGATTATTTTGCAAAATACCGGACTTTTCCAAAATGATCACAGCTGGTGGTAATTTTCTTAAAGGAAAAAGATTGAATTTTAACATGTATATTGGCTCCATTTAAAAGGTAATGTTGTCCTATATCTAAAAATTTACTTTTTTGTGCTAATAATATGTCATAGCAAAATGCAAAGATATGCATATGCATTTTTGTATATAAATCATCAGCACGTTTGCAACACTGTTTAAAATTTAATTTCTGGACGAAACAATTAATTATTCTTAACATTATTTATAAAAACTTACTTTCTAAGGTTAAACCTGCTGCCATATGCGAATTAATTAAACCCTATCGCGTCAGGCACGACTGTATGTAATACACATTTGCAAGTAACACGCCATTTTTATGCAAATTTAAAGAATCTATATTTTCTGTTTATAGTTTGTATTATAACTGATAAATTGGCAGGAAACTGTCGGTCATATGCTTTTAGTTGATTAAATTGTGTTGTTTTAAGAGCAAGTTGACTGAAAACCAAATCATATTGCTAATTTAATAAAAAAATATATACAGAATGTATTAACATTACTTATACACGAAATAACTTTGTCCCTGTACAAGATATAAAATTACACTTGAAACAAAAAATGTTTATACATATACACTCTTTTTATTAACAGTACTAGTTAATATACAAGAAGTCTCAAAAACGTAATTTTTATTGTCAAGTAGGTTTTTTTAGATGAAACTTCCTGTTTATTTTACCAAATTTGGAGTCTGTATTAAATTTTACAGAAAACTGTCTTGGTGTATTTAAGAAGCGTAAAAGCTCTAGTACATATCTTTCTACTCTGAATATAAGGGGCCCAAATAAAGGTAAAATAATAAAAAACAAAAATATTTCCATTAACTTAAAAAATATATATAATAATTTATTATAAGTTCTTACTTCCTTCAAAAATTGATCTAGTCAAAAATTGACGTTTCTTGTCTTTTTTTTTTCTAAAAATTGTTCTATAAAATAATCTAAAGCTAAAGATGACTTTAATTTTTCTGAAATTTTTGCATTTATAGATAAGATTGACTCGTGTGATAGCCAAGCACCTTAAAGTTTTTGGTATTTTTTTTAATTTCGAAAACTTTAACTTTTTTTTGCTGAAACGGTCCAAAATAGAAAGCATGCTGTTACTTTCGAAAAACTGGATACAAGACTATTGAATTTTATCTGTAATAATTTCATGAGTTTCTTGATAAAATAATATTTTTTGATTTCAGATTTTAAGTTGTTGTAATGTTTTTAGAGCAATAATTTGTTCATAAAGGTTAACTGTATTAAACAGAAAGTTTTTCGGCAGCGTTTTTTATCAGTTCTTCTAAAGATAAGAATTTCTCCGGTTGTAATACTTCTAATATATTATTAGGTCACAAAGGCCCTGTAATTTTTGTTTCGTTTGAGAAATTGATATGTATATTTAAACAGCAATAGTATACATAAACTTTAAATTTGAGTCTGGGTCTAATTTTTTTTTATCTCTCATCATTGAAAAAACGCATATTTCAATTATTAATTTTTTAAAAGAGTTGTTACCTGCTACTCTTTTTCTAATCTTTGGCATTTTGGATTAATTTAGCAAACCTTTGAATTAATTTGATTTCTTATTTCGCTTAGCCAATAAAATAAAGAGGTCATTAAAATATTTAGAAACAGGATTCATTATTTTAAATACTAAAAAAATTGACAAGCAATAATAAATCTAAATGTTAATAATATTTTTACATTCTTTACGTAATCGTTCATATTATACAATCGACATAATATTTGCTCCTCCAATTTAAAAAAAAATAGTTTTAAGTTTTTTTATTGTATTTAAAATTTTAGTTTTAAGTCTTTCTGTACTGAAATCGGATACTGCTATAAATCCTAAAATGGATGCATTCTTAAATTTTTTCGGATAAAAAGAGATAGTTTTTGTGACTTTTGTCATTTCTGAAGTGAAAACTCTATAGGCACGTATAAGAGCTTTTTCATGTCTTTTTAAAAAGAACGAAAATTAGTGAAATTGTGGATGAAATTTTACTTATTTATACACACCTTTGGGGGCTCAAACCGCCCGGGTGCCCCGTATAATAGATACGGAAGATACGAAGGTAGCTACGTCCCTGCAATAATTCCCCTATTTTTGGAGTAACCATTGCTTATGGTAATTTTTTTAAAGCTAAAAGATTAAGCTTCAAGATTGTAAAAAAACATTAAAATGACAAAGTTTCCCTATATCGGAAAATCGACAATCTTGTTTTTGTGTTAACGAAATATCACAGTTGAACGAAAAAGATATAATAAAAATCTTTAAAAAATATAAGGCATTTTGCCCAATGCCGCATCTTTATAACTTTATTTGTTCTAAAGTTATTTGCAATCAAAATGGGATACCCTATATTTTAAAAAGTTATAAATATATGGTGATCAAAATAAATGGTAAATATTAATTGGCAACAACTTTTAAATTATTTTTTTTTCAGTTTATGAATGTTACAAAAGTGCCTTAGAATTAAAAGTGCTTTTGGGTTCATTATTTTAAAAAATGCCATCAAGTGATTCATATTTTTAGCGTCGTGACACCAAGATATGGCGGCAATTTAATTTTCATCGTTAGAAACGCAGTCTAGCCATGTTAATCAACTTACGTTTCAAAACTATATAATTTCTACTTTTCAAAGAAATTTGCATTGCAAGTCTTCAAAGAAATACCTTGTATAAGTGTGATCAACAACCACTGTCATAATAAAGATATAACGGTGAATTGATAAATAGGTAAAAAATATTGCACCACAATATTACCATTAATACTTTAAAAATGTCATAAATTGTCATGTGATAAATACGTTTGCAAGTCACTATAATAGAGGCTGTATAAATCATAAACATATATAAAACACAATGTCTGTGGGTATTGACATTGCTAAATAGCTCTCCAATTATTACATTTAATACGTAGAATAATCCCAGGGACACAACTTTTAAAAAGGATTATTGATATATCTATTTTACCTGAAAAATAACTACTATTGAGTGGTGGTTTATAGCAAGGGGATTGCGGTTAATATTACACGATATTACGAGGGGAGTGATCTTTTAAAAACAGAAATATGATAGAAGTCTTTATTCTGCAGGTTTTAATATAGTTATATAAATAATTGTAAGGAACTCAACGGAATTATTCAAGTTTTATTTATAAATTCAATAGTTATTAATTAATACACGGTACTTTACACACTTATTTATTTGCTAAAAATTGCCATTTTTACGTAAAAAGCCACCGACAAATATCTTTAATAGGCAATTTAATAATGAAGCCACAAGCATAAAAAAATTAGTTTAAAAACGATTTCCACTTAGTGGTGTTCACCCGTGACGAATGAGTCGACACCAATCATCTGACTGTCGGGGTTTTTTAAGGACACAGGTAAAATCATATCCATGCACATTTGAATCGAATTACAATCTTTGGTAGTACCAACCGTTAATTTATGTAGTGAATTTTGTCACCCACCCATAGGGAAAAATTAGATCCAGTCCTATTTTGGTGGGTGGAAACGCACGAGTTTGAAGCCCTTACCCAAGACTCGCAAGTGTGATCGTTAAAAGTCAAAGATTTTTTACCCGGGGTGAAAACCCCGGACTTTAGGCACATGGAAGAAAAGTTGACTTTTCTCCCATGGGTCGAAAGTAAAAGTAACCCTGGCGACAGAAGCAAAAATTCAAAAGTTTGCCAACTTGACATCTTGTCTGATATTTTAGACATGTCTGTATGTCTTTACGCGCGATAAATGTCTGTTGGCGTAAAGGTTAATGCGCACTAGCAGCTCAGGTCTCGGTTTGCTCCCGGTCCGGTCAAGTATCTTACATGCTATTTGAATGTTATTTAACGTCATTCATATAAAAAGCAAATATTTAACCGGTCCGTGAGCGTACGGAGACCTGAGCGCTAGTGTGCATTGACTTTAATTATTTAACAAATTAAAAATCATTTTGTTGAGCTTGACACATTTTTTATTAAAAAATAAATTATTTTTTTTTTAAATAAAATAGTATACATACCTTGGTAAAAAGTGTCATAACTGTCTCGAGATTAAAACTAACAAATGCAATTGCATTTTTTTGTATAGTTAATGGCCTCTGCAGTCATGTTCAACTCTGAACCAAAAATTAATTTTCAGGTTTTTTGACCATTCAGTATTATCCATCATTTTAAAGGGAGGAAAACTTTATTTAAACATGTGCCAAAACACAATATGGCCGCCATAAGAAAAACAAAAATCGATGATTGTAGTACAAAACCAAAAAGTTTAAATTAAAATTTGAATGCGGAAATGCCTTGCTTTTAAAAGTTTGGTCAAAACACCAAAGTTTTAAGATTGAATTTTAACAAAATATTCTTTGTCCGTTTTTTTCAACACTGTATCATTGCTTTGCGCAAATGTAATAACTCATACCAAATAATTGGCTTTGTATTACTCGTGCCACTTTACGTGTCTTCTTAATGAAGCACTTTGAGATTTTAAATCTAATGGGACACGATTTAGCCATAATAATACAATTGTTTCTGTTCATTTGCTTTTAGATAATTTAAAGTTATATACAAGAACACGTTATAGTTTCTTTAATATAAATTTTTAAATCTTTTAAAATATTTACACCAGTGATGTATTTTTCAGTGCTTCACTTAAATAATTTGGTTATATCTTACTAATCGCTAATAGACTAGTGCCGAACGAAGCCTTTAAAAAACGTAAAAAGCAAAAAAAAATCATAGTTAAATAAAACCCAAAAAAGAAAGGTAGCAAAAGTAACAAAAAATAAAGAAGGCGATTTAAGGTTAGGAAGGGGAGAGGGGGAGGAAATAAAAGAAAACAGTTTTTCTTGATTTCCGACAAAACTACAAGTCCCATGAAAAAAAGTTAAATGGCCAAGTTGTAGGCAATAAAACATAACCTCAAAATTTATGTGAAAAATTTAAATATCCAAGTTTTTTGTTTTCTATTTTTATCTTTAACAAAAAATAAATTATTTTAATTTAAATTAAGAAAAATATATTTTTTGATTTATAATATACTTTTTTTACAATATTTTGACTAAATATCAAAATAGTATCCCTATTTTCAATCGGAAATTTACGTGTCAAAATATCGGCGTTTTCCAAAAAGTAGGTAGGTAATAGTTTTGTTTGTTAAAATCTTCAGTTTCTAATGATGTAACTATATATTACAATGGTAAATGTTGTCAGAAAATGCAAAAATCTTAGATCCGATTCTTTTCAAATCATTATTAGACCAGCGTTGATAGCTTTTGAAACAAAGAAAATATATTATATAGAAGGATGAAACCCATTGAAAAATGTAGAGAAAATAACAAAAATAAAACAAAAAATAAATTACACACGATCTGAGGTCGGGAAGTGAAAGGGGTTTCTAAGGGTAAAAATGGTTTTTGTCGATTTTCAGCAAAATTACTAGTCCTATGGAAATTTATTTTCTCAGAAAAGTTACCGAGGTAATTTCTACTATTTAACACCATCTAAAAATAAAGATTTTAACGAACAAAAGGCCTTTGGACTTTTTTAAAAATGCCAATATTTTGACACGTGAATTTTTGATTAAAAATAATGGTGGTTTTTCGATTTTAAGTCAAAATAAGCTTATATAATGATTATTTTAATAAAAAAAAAACAGTTAGTTTGGGACATACCAAGGTAAGTTCTTATTACATTTTGTATTTTTTCCATTTTTTTGTAAAAGATAAAAAATAAAATAAAAATAAAAATATTTATTTACCACTTTAAACAATAATTACATGATCTAAATAATGAGCAACAAAGGCAAATAAATAAAAATCCCACAAAGAATATTTTTGCGCGTGGGAGTCTCATAAATTTACGGTTATATTACCCAACAATTACCAAAAAAAAAAAATATAATAATTAAACAGACAGTATATAAACAAAAATAAACTAGACATATACCTAAAATAACTAAAATATATCTAATACATGTATGCTATATAAATAAAACTAATAACTTAAATTATATCTATAAAAGTTATTACACATACATTAAAGGCAATCACAAGCTTAAAAAGAAGAAACCAAATCAAAACAAAAATGGGAGAAATCTATAAACTAAGCAATCATGACACTGGGGACATCAACACACTACAAAGTCAGAGTTCTATCATGTATTCATTTTTCATATTCAAAAAACAATGAATTGCATGTCTTGGCTTATCCATAAGCCATTGTTTAATTTTTTTCTTGAACAGATGTACTCTTTTAATATCTATATTTTTAATTTCTTTGGGCAATAAATTGTACAGTTTTGGTCCTAGATAAATATGGCATCTTTTACCTATTGCCTTTTCTACTTTCGGAAGCCTAGTCGCACTTTGTCTGTATCTGGTGTTATACTCGTGAGTGATAGATAACAAGGTTTCCTTTTCTTTATGCTGTCTAATTAACAAAAAGAGACAAAAGAGCTGGTGTATGTCCAAAATTTTAGTAAGATTATATAGTTCATCACTGGGAAAGAGTTTGGGCTTCTTATAAATAATTTTTAAAATCCATTTTTGAATAACCTCCAAATTTCGTAAATAATTATTTGTGGCTGCCCCCACGCGATAATGCCATAAGTCAAGTGCGACTCCACTAATGCGAAATATAGAATTCTTAATTGCGGAACCGTAAGTATTCTTGATAAATATTTAAATTTATGTAACATTCCCCGGATCTTCTTAACTGTTTTATTAATATGTACATCCCATCTCAGATGGCTGTCTATATAAACACCCAAGTATTTTATGCTCGTTGTCATATCCATCTTAAAATTTAAACAATTGGTTTTAAAATCAATTTGTGAATAAGCTGGCAAATCTTTCGCATAAGAGGAAAATGGGACATAATAAGTCTTGCTTAAGTTAATGGTTAGGAGTTTTGAATCAAACCATTCCACTATTTTTACAAAATCTGTTTTTACTTGTTCTTTGAGGGCATTCCACGAGGTATTTTGATAAAAAATTGCAGTGTCATCCGCAAAGCTAACTATGCTTCCACTAGTTTCCAAATCATACATATCATTTATATAAATATTAAAAAGTAGGGGGCCCAATACAGTTCCTTGCGGGACGCCAAATTTAGATGTTTTTGTGGTACTATAAGCACTACCAATTTTAACACATTGTTCACGATCTGCTAAGTAGCTTTGAAATAGCTCATACTGTTTGCCCCTAACACCAATGTCCCTCAATGAATTTAAAAGTTGTTGGTGATCAACCGTGTCAAATGCCTTCGCCAGATCAACAAAGACGCAGAGTGAATTAAGTTTTTCATCTAAAGCTTTGTTAATCATCCCCGTTAGTCTGGCGACGGCATCCGCAGTCGACTTTCCTTTCCTAAAGCCATATTGTTTTAATGACAATATTTTAAACTTCTCTAAATAGGCACTCAATCTTTGACTCAAAATTTTTTCAAATATTTTGGCCACCGTGGAAATCAAACAGATCGGCCTATAGTTGGTGACGTCCAGTGCGTCTCCACTTTTATATATTGGCGTGATTACTGCACTCTTAAAATGAGATGGACAATCACCGGTTTCAAATATTTTATTAATTATATAAACAAGAGGCTCTACTATGGTGTGAGAGATGCTTTTTAGTGTTTCAGCCCGTAGATTGTCAATTCCCGGTGTTTTGTTATTTTTAAGTTCGTGAATAGTTTTATTAACTTCGTGTTCGTTAGTTTCTAATAAAACAAAAGAATTGTTATTAACACTTCCTTTTCTCCCAAAATTTGTGCGTCCAGTTCTAGATAAAATTTTATTGGCCAGTTTTTCTCCTACTGTGCTAAAAATTCACAAAATTTATTAGCTATGGTTTCTTGATCTTTTGAGGTACCATTTTCAGTTTTAATTTCAACAATTTCTTTCCCTTTCGTTTTATCATTGGTTAGGTTTTTCACACATCTCCACAGGTTTGACGAATTAGTTTGACTTTCATTAATTTGTGCTTGATAGTAATTTGACTTTGCCCTGCTAATCAAAAGAGTAACATAATTACGGTAATTCTTAAATTTATTTATATTGTCTACAGTTGGATTTTTTTCATTTCCAAATATATTTTATTCTTGTTGTTAATTGACTTAACGAGTCCTTGACTTATCCAGGCTTTTCGCTTTATCTCATTGTGTCTTTGTTTTATTATATTTGTACTGTTGTGCACATGTTCTTTAAGAATATTAATAAACGTGTTTGTGCTTTCTTCTACATTTGGCTTTAGGTAAACTTCAATCCAGCTTTCTCCTTCCAAGCTACGGGTCAACCCTTTTGTGTCGATAAAAGTTTTCGTCTTTCTTTCTTCAGGCTGTGTTTGTTTATAATCTAATAGTACAATCTGACCAGCAAGTGAGTAATGATCTGTAATAGTTGTTTTTATAACTGCCGAAACAATATCATGCTTCACAACTTTATTTGACTTTAGAAATAAATGATCAATACATGTTTCGGAATTGGCCTGCTTTCTAGTGTACGTATTAATAGCTGAAACAAAACCCTGCTCTGCGAGAACATTAAGATAATCACTGATCCTATGATGATAAAAATAAAAAACCAAAATCTTGGTTATTCATAATTTTCACATAAATTTTGAGTAAAGTGGCAGATCTTTCTACTACCTACATTTTACTTTTTTTCGCAGAACTCGTAGTTTTGCGGGAAACTGATAAAAACCATTTTCCCCCTAACTTCTCCTCCCCTTCCCGACCTCAGATCGCCTGAAATTTATTTTCCTTTTATTTTTGTTATAATTTTACCTTTAACAAATCCTACTTATATAATAATTTTTTCGTTTCCAAAATTATTTACCCTGGTCTATAAAAGGTTAAATTTACTGAAACTGAATAGCCGCTTTTAATAAGAAAAATCATTGGTACAAGACTATTTAGTTGGCCTAATATCATTGGTACTGTGGCAACAGATCAAAAGTTATAAATTAAAAAATGATTCTAACTTTTAAGGCCACTAACTTTCTAACGAAGCGCCATAGAACTTTTATTTTTAATATAAAGTACTAACATTATTTTGTCTTACTCTATCAACCTTATCATTTACGACTTTATCTTGTTGGACACCTTGTATTTTATCCAATTCATCCAATCATTCCTTTAGAATCTCTTAATACAAAATGTCACTGTTAGGGAAAAAAAAGTTTAAAGAAAAAAAAGGAAGCTAAAAAGATAGTATAACCAAGTAAAAATTGGTTCCGAAAATTAAAATGATTTAAACTAGGTAGAAAAAAAATGGTATTTAAGAAAATCAAATTCAAGCAAACTGGACCAAAGGATGATCAAAAAAGATGGTGTATTAATTATGGTGCACGGTATTTAAAAAATGATGTTAAAACAGCAAGCAATTTTGTAAAAAAACAATCTATGAGATTTGGGTTGTATCTTTCATGATGAGTATAGAAGCGATGTAAAAGAAGCACCTGAAAGATTTTTAAAAAACAAAGCTAAAAGAAGTATTTTTAAAAAGTTGTTAGAACGTTTAAAAAGAAACTTGCTAAGTGTAAACATAAAGTAACATACCTACGGATAAGAGAAACCATGGCATGCTAAAATTTTCGTACCGCTTTTGCGGCAGGCTTGGCGGCAGGCTTGTCATTTTTCCAGTTTACAATTTAAATGCGTCGGTCGAAGCCTCGCCTCGTGTAACATCAGCGGTGGGGAGACACGTAAGCTTACTGAAATGACTAACTGGCGGTATTTCAACGAGAAACGAATAAAATTATATTGGGAGTTTTCGCATGACCTGTCTTTAAATCGGCTATTCCATGATAACTCTTATAATTTCCTTACTCTATGGTGTAAAGTATGGTACCACTGATTAAAAGAGGAAGAATACTAACAATTAAAAACGCTCTTAAAATATATATGATATGTTTCCAATGTTCGAAACAAAATGTTATTTGGCTTTTCTGGAGAACAAAGGTATTTAATAAATATTTTTAAAAACTTAAGCTTTTTATACAGGGTGTCCCAAAATAAGTGTAAAAATGATAAAGTAATAAAGTGAGCCAAAATAATGTCAGTACATATAAAAAAAAGTTCGATCGCGCTTTGTTACGGAGCTTCAAAGTTGGTATAAAAAAACTTATTTTTATTATAACTTATAAACTATTGCCACAGTACCAATGATATTTGGGCTACTAAATAACATCATAGTAATGCTTCTTTTGATAGGTAAACGGCTGTTCACACGATTTTTTGTAATTTTTTTTTAATATATGCATTTTTTTACACCGGTGACAAATTCGACATTTTGCTTTGACCACTTAATTCCTTTATCCTTTTTATATACAAAAGGTATACCTTATTTAAATTGATATCTTGGACCGTTTTTAATAAAATCTCATTTTAAATACAGACATACCAGCATTTTGTAAGTAATTAAAAATTCAATTTTTTACAGATAATTTTTAAAATATGGCAAAATTAATAAAAACACTTTTTTACTGCATTATAAAGTTTAAGGGGCTGACAAACACCGTTGTTAATAATTTTACCGCATTTAAATAATTTTATCATAAAAATTGATTTTTTTATTAAATACATGTCTGGATTTAAAATGCGATTTTATGTAAAACGGTCCAAGATATTGACTTAAATGAGGTATACCATTTTTGTACAGAAATGATAAAGAAATTAAACATTTAAAGCAAAATTTCAAATTTGTCACCAGTTATTCAGGAGCCCAAATATCATTGGTACTGTGGCAACAGTTCCAAGGTTATAATTGAAATAAGTTTTTTTATTAATACAAACTTTGAAGGCCAATATCTGCCTAACCGTGCGCGGTAGAACTTTTTTATATGAAGTATAAAACATTATTTTGACTTACTCTATTGCCCCTATCATTTTTGACCTTTCCGGACACCTTGTATTTTAAAGGGTTATGTTGCTCTTGCAATAATAACATAATAATTAGGATACCTTTAAAAGAAATAAATCTTTGAAATATTTAATAAAAAATAAATATTTTTTATTTAAGTTTTAAAAAGATTTAAAATTATACTACAGAAAAGTTGCAATCCCTAAACATAGGTTTAAGGGCTTCCGGTCGAACTTATTTTATGATAATCTCATCATAAAATAAGTTTTTAACTAGGCGGCCGAGAACTGACCCCTGGACGCGCCTTAAAAATATGTAAACTTTTTAATAAAAAAATTTGAAAACTTTTTACTTAAAATAACTGATGATCTGACTTTGACATAAAAACTGATTTTATGATGAGAATGTTAAAAAGTAATTTAAACCGAAAGCCCTCAAACCTATGCTTAGGGGTTGCAACCTTTTCTGTAATAAGTTTCTAAAATTTTTATATAATCTAAATAAAAATTACTATTTTATATTATACATGGTGTCTTAACTTTATTTATACATGTGTTAACTTCGCCCTTCTACAAGATACAAAAATAAACTTCAAATAAAAAATGTTTATTTGGATAAACTCTTTTATTGACGGTACCAGTTAATATCCATGGTGTCCCAAAAACAGAAATTTTAATGACAAGTAGGTTTTTTAAATAAAATACCATGTATATTTTTACAAATTTTGACTTTGTATGTAAGACTACATAATTTTTTTTAACACACCATATGGCAATTATTACTGGTTTCTTTAATATCAACGGAATGCTGATATAACCTATAACAATTATTAAAAGTAAAGTAAAAAAATTATATTTTGGTTTTCATACTTTTTAAATAATTCTGTCAGTGTTAGATTGACAAATAATATAATAACATGCAATTAATTACCTGTCATTGCAGAACTACTAATGGGTATATCAGCAAATTAGTTTATTTTTGATACATATTTAATTGCACTAAAACAACAGCAACACGTCTATTATTTCTCGATTTTAGGTTAATCAAGTAAATAGGTATCTAAAATAAACAAAACAGCTGACTTACCTATTAAAAGTTGTGACAATGAAAGGTAATTAAATACATGTTGTTATATTATTTGTCACTCTGACAGTGACAGAATTATTTAAAAATAATTAAAACCAAAATATTATTGCCAATCTTTACTTTTAACTGTTATTGGGTATGTCCGCATACTGTTGATATCTCAGAAACCAGCACTAATTGAGGTATAGTGTGGTATACCTTTTTGATGTTGAATGAAATACAAACTTAAAGTTTAATTAAATATACAGGGTATTTCATTAAAAAACCTACTTGCTATTAAAATGACTGTTATTAAAACACCTTGTACAATAACTCGTACTGTCAATAAAAAGAGTATCCAAAAAACGTTTTTTATATTTGGTTTATTTTTGTATCTTGTACAAGGGCGAAGTTATTTCGTCTATAAATAGAGTTGGGACACCCTGTATGTATAATTATATATATATATTATTGCAAGAGCAGAATAGCTTTTCATAATATACAAAAAGTTTAAGTTTATTAAAATATTTATTAAAAAGATTTGTTAAAGGAAAAGGCCAAATATGTGGTTTTTTAAATTTATTACCTCAGAAAACAAATAAACTATAAAAATCCAAGTACCTACTAAGAAAATAAATAAATTTACATTCTAAATATGCTAATTTTTTTCAGAAGATATAAAAGGTCGATTAAAAGTTGACAACAAAAACTAA
The DNA here is from genome assembly GCA_014170235.1 of Listronotus bonariensis. Lineage (NCBI taxonomy): Eukaryota > Metazoa > Arthropoda > Insecta > Coleoptera > Curculionidae > Listronotus > Listronotus bonariensis. The sequence continues at coordinate 59,136 of JACEGR010005456.1, forward strand.
CAACGCAAAAGAAAAACAAAAATTATAAAACAATAATAGAATTATAAGCAAGCATAAACTGATAGTTTTTGTCCCTTAGGTTTACTTAGATAGCGTATTATTTTACAAATTTAGCCAACATTTTAATGTATTTAAACAGGTAAATGTTTTATATTTGTTTCACTGTTTTAAGAGTAAAAACTATCTTTATTTTTTACCAATATTGTATTTAAATGTTTTCTACTAACTTACAAATATCTAAAGCCTTAGTTTAATAATAATTTCTCTGGCTTCCTTATTACTTCACTGAAACGATGTGTTTTAAAAATCGCTAAAATTTCTAAAACATCTGAAATCTTGTGTAAACTAGTTTAATACATTGAAACAAATACAACATGGTTGTAAGCTAAAATTAACAGAAATAAATATTTTTTAATTCCTAAAATACTTAAGTAAAAAAGTGAGATTTGTAAAGGATCGCCCCAATATAGTACATTTTGCTATTTGAAAATCAAAACCGGGGTATACACGGTCATGCAAACCTGAAACGCACTTATATGAAAGCAAATGTCAAATGAAGCTTTTGATACACACGAGTCAGATGCACCTATCAGTTCAGCGTCAGTTTTTGCAGCTGGTGGTGTGATCAACTTGAGCATAAGCTTAATTTAGCGAAAAGATTTTTTTTTTTTGTCAATGTATTCATTACTTTTAACTTTTCAAAAGCATGAATAACCTTGGTACTTATCTATAAAATCACGCAATACATCTTTCGGGCGCCAAAAAGCCATTTTGTTAACTCAAACCAAACGACGTTCCTAAACTGAAACATTAACTGACGTGTCCTACACATGCACAAGTTTGCACGACGCGCGCCACGAAAATTCAAACTCGAACATCAAGTCGCATGCCAAGCCAGATGTGGCAGATTTTTAATACACACGGTCAAATTTGCGCGCGATCTTTGGCTTTTTGACAAAAGTGACATTTTTGCATGACCGTGTATACCCCAGTAAAGATGGTTTGACTTTTTTAACACGTCTAGAGTAATAAGCTACTATGTTATATTTATACCATATAAACAAAGAAAATAAACATTTGTGTCATTAAGGAATTTTTTATCTTTAAGATCAAGATGAAAAGTTATACGTTTGTACCACAAACCTAAGAAACTTATTTGGCGTGGGTTATTTCTCTTCGGACAAGCAAATTTACTATCTTTGACTTTTAATTGACCACGCAAAGAATTTCTTTGGCAACGCACAATAATTGCCGTTAGTTGTTTCACAGAAATGCGAAAAATTTCTTCGTGTGGTGTCGAAGGTTACATAGAACATGCCTTTCAATTATGACCACAAAACTTTCTATTGTATTGGTAAATGGAATGCTAAAAATTTAACAGTGGTGTAAATTCTTTGTTTTAATTACAAGCCATAAAATATCTAAATGTTTGGGATATAAAATGGTTGAAAAATGGTTTTAAAACATTGACCTGATAGTACCTAGCTGATGGTTTAACAGCAGAATTTTAACCCTTACACATAAAGTTTTTCATACATACGCGACAACATGGGTCGCATATGTCCCCACTATTGGTATTTTAAATTTCAAACAGCAAAAAACCTACCTAATTTTTTTTGGTTGGTTGTTTTGTAATTTAACCAATGTTTTTGTATAGGAATAGAAAATTTATTTTTGCACGTCTTCGTTAGATTCTCATAATTATTTTTCAAAGCATTATTTGTATGCAGTAAGGCATTAGGTATTCCAGGTGCTTTTAAAAAAGTGTAGCTTGTTTCTACGCAGCTTTTCGTTTGTATGAGTAACAATTTTATGCAGTACGGTGTCGTCAAAATAAAATTTCCAAGCTTTCTACTAAGTTTTTGTCCCTTTAGGTTTAGAAAGATGCAAAATCCTTTTCTCCCTGTCTGTGTATATTAAAAAAGGTTTGAAGTGCCACCTGTAACCACTGTTTTCATAAATTTTTTGTAGATGTGCTAAAGGTATTTCATCATCACGATTCATTTTTAGTTGGTTTATACACTATTTCGGCTGCCTCCACTTTTCTCTTCTTGTTCTTTAGAGTAACTTTTAATATTACTCAAGTAATAATAATTATTGTCAACATCCTTATTACTTTCTTCATGTTGTCTCTTAATCTCTTTTAGTTCCTTTTAAGTTCATTATTTTATTTGATAGACATGTCTTCTTTTGTTACTTAAACAACAAGACGGGTCACCGGTGACCCCAAACATCTACAGTTTAGGCAATTAACTTCTGCGGAATACGTTTTTTGATGTGGTAATAGTAAAAGCCAAGCTACAAAGGTAGGCGTGGCAGCAATAGTATAAGACAACTTTTACAAGAAATATGCAAAAAAAATATTCGCTGGGGTCATTGGTGACCCCGTGTTGTCGTTTAAGGATTAAACACACCTTAGAATGTTTTAAATGTTATATTGTAAAAACTTAGTAGTAGTAATAAAAAGATCTACCATTAGAACCTAAGGTCTTACCCCAGTCATCTTAGTCAAATTAAAGGGTCAATCTCGGAATCTCACGGAATAAGCTAAATATCTGTACATACCTTAATTTTGGTACAAAAATGCTCTCCTAAAAATCCCCTATGATATCGTGTAAGGAACTCGAAATATGACAGGTCAAATGTCTAAAAATAGGTTTTTTTGCGAAAATCTTTTTTCTTTTACTTTTAATTGCATTTATATTTATTATAAAAGATGTAAAATACAAAATTCTTTACAAATTTGATTCTAAGCATTTTTTGTCAGACCAACGGATCCGATAATAAAGGGCTCAGAGTGTAAAGCACTTCACTGTATGTACATACCTTACCATGCAATTAATCGTGATTTTTAGTACAATATGTCATCTTTTTACTTAAGTGTTTCCAAACTTTACTTGACATTCCTAACATGCTGTGTTGCCAGATTTCGCCACTTCACGGCTTGATAGGTTAGGATGGCTGTGTATCATTGTATTTGGAATGCCACATTCTATGGAAATAGGATACAATATACCGGTGATGCCATTTAAAACCTAAAAGTAGCTGTCAGTTTTGGTTAAACCGGAGGTTATAGAAAACACAAAATTATATTTTTTTATCTTTAAAAGTTAAAAACTTTTAAAAAGAAACCATCTATAAGAAACACCCAGTATAAAGTTTGTCTTTGCTAAGCGTTAAAAAAAAAACAAAAGCCTAAATTTTAAAATTTTTAAATTAATAAAATAAACAAAATATATACTTTGTTCATAGTCACTTTAATTGAAATTTAGCCGTGACAGCTGTTTCGTAGTACAACTACGTTTGAAACGTTTGAAAATGTAGTTGTACTACGAAACAGCTGTCACGGCTAAATTTCAATTAAAGTGACTATGAACAAAGTATATATTTTGTTTATTTTATTAATTTAAATGTACGGTCACAAAGTAACGGACGAAACCATAAATTCTTTAAAATTTTTGTTTTAAACAACGTGTGTTTACAATTTTTTAAAGTAACCAATAACTTTTGCTTTAAGGTATAGGACATGATATATAAAACCTAGTTGAAATTTAATGCAAAATCAAAAATGCAGCAAAAAAGCAAATGGTCATCGCTTATTTCTAAAAAGCTTCCTGTAATTCGTATACATACATTAACCATAAAATGAACCGCAGTCAAAAATGAATATAAACGTTTCTACCATTTTTCCAAACAGTACTACTAGGTGTAAAATTAATTTGTTTTAACCTCACTGCCGTTGCAAATAATAATTGTGGTATTAACATTACATATAATAACTACTTCTGGCTAGTTTTCTTCACTGCATACAGTTAGTGGCTGTTAGAAAGATTTACAGCTCTTTTTATAACCACCCGTATAAATTATATAAAAATGCCTTTTTAGTTAAAGTAAACAATACGCAATGAGGCTCTTGTAATTAGAAACTGTTTACTTAACAATAACTCCTTACATGCAATCTTTAAACCATAAACTATGTAACCACATTGTATTTAATAGCTCTTTTCAACGCGGCTTTATTTTTATTTTTATCTTTAAATACTATAAATATCAAAAGCACCATTTTACTTTAAACCTCTAATGATTAATATAGAAAATTTAGTGAAAGACATTTTTATACCGTGTGGTGCATCGCCAAACTGGCCATAGGAAATCCAATGTAAATTTTAATACCTTTAAATATTGGTTTCCTTATTGATTTTTCAACAAAATTGTATAAGACTATTGGAAAGGTGTTGATAAGATAGGCTCACAAACCAAATTTAAATATTTTCTAATATGCCATCTAAATGTTGTTAAAAAAAATTGTTACATCGTTGCTTAACGAATAAAGGGTTATTCAATTGGTGCTTTAAGATTCTGAAATTAAATTAAACGCAAGCATTGCTACAAGGCAAAAAAATAATTTTATTCGGAAGACCAAATTATTGCAAATATAATTTAAAAATAATATCGGCTAAATGTCCTTTACGGCTTTGTTGACAACAGCGAATTCGATCAGTACAATTTAGCATGACGTTTACACACATCGTCGTCAATTTTACGAAGTGGCGTATCTCTTTTTTTCAGTTTTACAAGGGTGCTTTTTAGGTATTTTGTAGCAAGACTTTTTTGTTAGTAAAATAAAATAGGGTTATTAAAATATTTTTATAATATAAGCTTTCAGAATTGAAGATATGTTCTGTAGTTTGGCGGATTCATTTAATGGATGGTATTTATTTGGGTACACGCTAAAATAAAATTAAAAGTACTAAAAACCAAAAAAAAAAATTAAACAAGTAAAAAGATAATTAAAAATCGACGTTTCGGTGGCAAATCTGCGTATGCAATAAGTTTTATGTAGGTGAAACTTGTAGATCATTAGCCAAACACATGAAAGAACACAGATCATACATTAAAAACACAGAATTTCATAAATCAAAAATCTGCCAACACGCATTTGATAACAATCATAGAATAAACTGGGATGCTTCGAGCATTTTAGCAAAGGAAACTTGTTCTAAAAAACGCAAAATCAAAGAAAGTGCGTATATATTATTAAATAAAGATAATTGTGTAGCATCAATTTCAGTTAATTTAAATAACACTTGGTTGCCTTTGCTTGATACTGAAGTATCTTCAGGAAGACTAAAAATTAACTAACTATTCACCTTTTTGTAAAATAAACAATCAATACACCAGCAACCAGTTATCTATGTCACTATGACACTATAACCAAACAAACATGTTTTGACATTTAATGTCAATGTTTTCAGAATATCCTAGAAAACATAAAAATTTTGAATTTTAAAACCTAAATAAGAGTAAGTTTTTATTTTTATTATTTTTATTCCATTTGTCTTGACAACGGTGGCAGATTTGCCACCAAAACGTCGATTTTTAATTATCTTTTAGTTGTTGAAATTTTTTTATGGTTTTTAGTACTTTTAATTTTATTTTGGCGTGTACCCAAATAAATACCATCCATTATAAGCTTTCAGAATTTAACTTGTGTCAATTCGTTCTATCAAGGAGCAAGTTTTTTTAAGCAATAATATCGACCCTAGTCAATTTTCCTATTTTTTGGGATACCCCACTTCGTGATAATGCTGACGACATTTTAGCCGGTATCTAACGAGTATTATTTCGGATGTTGGTTTTAAAATCTTTTCTAGGTTTTGGATGGTTAGCATAAACCTTCGATTTCACGTAGCCCCATAGGAAGGAGTATCACGGCGTCAAATCATATGATCGTGTATTATCACCAATTGCAAGGGCAATTACGCGATGGTTTTATCGGCGTTATGACTGTGCTATATTTTCCTTTAAATCTTTGCGGTACGGAAAAACGTGTTATAAAAAACCCTTCAGGGAAAAAAATATTGATTTTTTTAACAAGGCATGTTTTACCTTTATGCTTAAAACATACAAAAGAAATTTCCATAATAAAAAAATAAAAAAACTTGCTCATATAAAAAAATGGTGCTATAAATTTTAACCCACCATACAAGAAAGGTTAAATATGATAATTAGCACTATTTTCTATAATATGTTTAAAAGCATTGTTTGTTTTTTTCCAAACATAATGGGACATGACAAACAATGCACATCTTTGTTCTTGTTATTAAACCTTTAAAAATCAAAGAAATAGTGAGTCTGTATACTTTTTATAGGATCTGTTTCACCCGCATTTTGCTATGAAAGCTACTTGGGCATCTATATTGCTGACTTTGCACCATAAAGTCATTGTGTGGAACCTTCAGAAGAACTATCCTTTTCTTTGTCATGTTTGTTCGCCTGAATGGCAAAGGATGACTTAAGCTTGTATGAATCATGTCCAAAATAAACACACCTTTCATGTACGGTAGAATAAAATTTAAAAGTAGAAAAAAGATGTAAAAATAGGGTAGAAATTTTGATTTTTTTAGTTTCTCTGTAAACAATAGTTCAAAGGCTGTTTAATGGTATGTAAATCATTATATTTATTGAGCAAAATTTAACTAGAAATTGTTTAAAACTTATTCTAAATACGTCGCAAAACACACCTTTAAAACCCCATTAATCAAAAGAACTTACCGCCGATACTAATAGGCAAACCCTTTTCTAGATATTTTTTATTATAAAGACGTTTTAACCTGACATTTTAGCAGCGCGGGACAAATAATAAACCGTGATACTAAAACACTAATATTAAAAAACTTGGTGGGCTAAATTGCGCACCAACGTTCCGGATAGGTCAATTTTACACACCCTTACCCCCCCCTTAAATGTATATTTTATATGTAAATGGCAAAGAATTTTATGAGGAAAATCCTCAAAGGCCATTTTCTTAAAAGTTATAAAAATGCACATACGGTGTTTTTCCTTTGGATGGCAGTATTGTCAACAGAATCGTAAAGCCAGTGGCGTAGCGGGGCTGTGTCCCAGGGTCCCCAAGCTTAGGGGGCCGTTCAGACTCCGACTAAGTATAAATAATAGGACCAGTGAAAATTACTTGACCACATTTAAAATATAAATAAATTAAACAAAATATTATTTGGCTTTTCTCCGGAATAAAATTAAAAAGTTTATTTAACATTTTAAGAAAATTAAAACTTTTATACATTATGAAGAACTATTCTGCTCTTACACAATGGAATAAAAGTTATGATTACTTTAAAAGAAATAAAATAATGAAATATTTAATAATAAATTACTTACAATGAGTGGTATGAATAAAAACGAAGTAAATGCTTATGCTACAATTTTAAGCATCTACTTCGAAGTATATACTACGCTATGAAGTATCTAATCACTTCCGGTAGTATTTGCTTAACGTCGAAGTATCTACTACTGTTCTTGTAGTATCTACTTTTATTTCGAAGTAAATGCTCTCAATTGAGTAGCATCACCTCATTTCGATAACTAGGCAAACTTGCAAGTTTTGACAAGATATTTTGTTGTTTTATTTACATTTGTGGTATTGTACGGTATAATACGCATATAAAATGTCTTCGGACGAAGAAATGGCTGATCAAGAGGAGTCGCAAAATGAAGATTTGCAATTAGCCTTTGTCACAATGCTGGAGACTACAAAATTATTTTGGACAAAAAATGACACCCCAAATTAAGGCTGCCAAAGATAGAGCCCTTAAAGACCTAACACATACTTATAACAGTAACACAAAACAAAATTTAGATGTAAAACAGGTATTAAAAAAAAGTTAACAATATGAAAAGCAAAATTAAAAAAATAACCGACATGAAACAAACAGGAAACAAGAGAATTAAATTAAATCAGTGGCAACAAAAATTTTTTGACTTATGGAATAGAAATGAGAATCCAGTGATTAAAAAGTGCCAGGTAAAAGCCTTATTATATATAATATTTTTTCTTTAATTAGGTTTGAATGTTTATCGTTTTAGGAGCTGTAACTGCAGGCACAAGTAAAGACGTTGAATTTGCTGATGAAGAAGTTGGTAATGATAAAGAATTTATGGTGAATTTACAAAAGAAATTATTACTTCAACAAATCAACACTGCCGTAGCTCAAGAAAAAGCTGCTATAGCGCAAGAAAAAGCCGCTAGAGCTGTAGAAAAGGCAGCAGGAGCTGTAGAGCAATTTGTAGAGGATTACTTCGCGCGACATCAGGAGAGTTTTTAAATTTATTTAGAATTTATAGGTACAAAAATTTATGTATTTACTATTAAATTTATTAATATATGGATAATATGTCTTTTTTGTTGAAAGGGAAATAAGATTTCAGTTTATTAACTTTTCCAATATGTTTATTAAGTTTAATTATTTTGTCAAAGTTTTCATAAGATATAAATATAGGTATTTGTACTTATTTACATTTGTATAGCTACAAGCTAATTTAATAACGTTATTAAATTGGTAGGTAAATTACAATTTTAAGAGAAAATATTATTACATTACAATAATGATATTATTAAATATACTTAATGATATTCTAAATTATAAATTATTTTACAATTTAGAAATCAAGAAAAATCTTAACTTAATAATATAAATTCCTATTGTAAAAAATATATAGTTAAATATAATATACAGGGTGTCCCACGACGAACTGCGGCGATTTTGGCAGATTTTTATTGTTATCAACGTTGCCTACTTTTCGAGAAATCGATCGCCGCAGTTCGTCGTGGGACACCCTGTATGTATAATATATAATTCAAACAACAAAAAAATTATTTACGGTTTCAACGTTATCTGTAGATCAGTGTTGCAATTTCATTTCGAAACTGGATACCTCGGCGTCTTATTTCAGCGTTATTTGGTTCAGCATATAATTCAGGCATAACTGCTTCTTCTGCTATATCAATTTCATCAAAATGTTCATCTGGATCGTTTAAAATTTTTGCACAGTTATGTAAAATAAATCCAGACATGATATATCGGCATACTCTATCTGTTTTAAGTCGGATGGTGTAATTTAACATAGGAAATCTTTTTTAACTGACCAAAGCATCTTTCGATAATAACACGTTCTCTTGCATGTATTGTATTAAAATATTTTTCAGTGTTTGTTGTGGGATCTTTAAATGGTGTCAACATCCAAGGAGTTACACCATATCCAGAATCACCCAAAAGACAAATTCTCTCTTCATTGTTAACCATAATAGGGTAGGTAGGACTATTGTACCAAATTCGCGAATCATGGACAGATCCAGGCCAGGAAGCATCAACACTAGTAAAAATTTCTGCACTATTACATGTTGCTTGAACATTTATGCTAGAAACTCCTTTTCTGTTAATATATTCGTCGCCATGTACATATGGTTTTAAAATTTTAACGTGAGTGCAGTCAATGGCACCGATGACATAAGGTATTGAGTTATGTGCTGCCCATTCATCTTTAGCTGTATTGAATGTATTTTGGGTAGCCGGAAATTTAATCCAATGATTTTTCTTGCGACAGATTTCATGTGACACTTTATTAATAATTTTTGAAACAGTTGATTGATTAATTCCAACATCAAGGCCAACGCCCAGCTGAAATCCAGGGTCTCCTTAAACAAAAATAACAAAATTACATTATTTACCTTATTTCATTTAATTTTTACTGAAACATACCTAGGCTTCTTAAAAAACTTCCATTTGTTGAATGTGTGTAAGAGCACCTCCTCGAGTCTCATTTACTTCAGTCAGAAATATGTTAGCTAGGTAAGCTACGTTTTCCCTACTAAACCTAAAAGAATAAAGAATTTAAACAATAATTAAAAGCAATAATAAATTATTGGTAAATTACCGAAATATTTTATGGTATAAAATATCATTATCGTAGTTGCGTCTTACGTTATATATTTTTCTGCTGCGTAGTCCATCCATTTTCAAACAGAACTAAGCGTAGTATTCTTAGTGAAGATGCACTTATAGCAACTTCGCAAAACTTAAGTACATACTACATTTCTCTTGAAAATCGTAGCATCTAGTAAGTACTACAAATGGTAGTAAACACTTTTGGTAAATACTACTCGATGTAGCAAGTTCCGGAAAAAATAGAAGTATCTACTTTAAAATGTAGTTTCTTCTCAGATTTGAAGTACATACTTCGTAGAAAATGCTAATACTTCTAGTATTAGCAGGTACTTCATTTTTATTCATACCACCCAATACAAAGCTTTAAATCTATAAACAAAGGTTCATTAGCACTCGGTTGAAATTATTTTAATTCAATAAAATAAAATCTAAACTACTTAACTTCTTGGATACGCCACTGAATAAATTCTTCCTGAGAATTGTAGATATCAAAATATCAAAATATAAATATATAATTACGTTTCTCTCCATAATTAGGAGACTAACCAAAACTAAATGCAATATTACGGTACTTGAAAACAAATCCCATAGATAACCTCCAATAGATATGCAATCGGGAATATCGACTGACCAGAGTAAAATATGGACGATGGAGGAGCGCCAAACGGGCAACAGGTTAATTGAAACCGAGGGCAATACCGATAAATAACGTTATTGGGCGCAGTGGCGGTGTTTTTGGGGTTAAAGGTCAATGCGTGAAGATATCGGACATGAGTAATGGTATTGGGCTTTAAAATATTAATAATACAACTTATAAAATATATAGGTATCAAAAATTTGTTGACATATCTTAATTTTAAAGGCACGAATACTAAAGGTTATACAGGGTTGAGTCAGAAGTCTGAGAAAGCTCATTTACTTATTAACGATAAAACTTTTGTAATTTAATTATTTTGTAGGAATGTAGTCATTTAATTATTGGCTGAAAATTAGGAGTATGATTTCTTTAGCTTATTTTAGAGAAAAAAGTGTATGTAACCATTTGTCCTAAACGTCCTAACTTTTGAGTTAGAGGGTGTTAAAATTTTTAAAAACCAAAAAAAAAATTGAACACACTAATTTTAGTAAAAACTGTTATACTGGATATAAACCCTATTTAAATATGTATTTATGATTTTTGTTTACATGATTGCTTATTTAAAATTATTAACACATAATTTTAAAAGAGAAAAGATACCGCGGTGCTTTTTTATTGCCTCTAAAATACGCATAAATTTTTTTTTTTTAAATTAACAAGTTACGAAAAAAAATTAGGATACAAATAATAGAAGTATTTTATTTGACTAATTCAAAGAAAGCACAAAAATGTTACACACATTTACACAGTCAGTGGCGTACCGCTTTTTTGTTGGAAATATACTTCAGTTTGAGAGTCAAACAAAGTTTGTATTTCGTGCAAATTTTTATTATTAAATAGGTGGCTAAAGCGCTTTCGGCTAAGGCCATCATCAGTGCCTCCTGAAAGTAAGCAAAAATTTCTTTGTAATGACTTAAAATTAAAAAAAAAAACAAAAATTTTAAGTCATTACAAAAATTTTTGCTGTACTTTCAGGAGGCACTGATGATGGCCTTAGGCCAAACAAAACTAGGTATGGAATAGTTAGAATATTTTTTTATATATTTTTTTAATTTTAACACTCTGTATCTCAAAGGTTAAGAGGCTTAGGACATATGTTTATATAAACTTTTTCCTAAAATAATCTAAGGAATAATGCCCTGTTTTTTAGCCATCAATAAAATTACACCCTGTGTAGCCAGGCATAAAATTCAGATTTTAAAAATATTTTGATGTATATAGGGTTTCTCATAAAAGCATGACTGTATAAAGATATGTTTTTTTAATATATAGTTTTATATATTTTATATATTTCATATATTTTTTAAATATTTCTCTACATTTTAACACTTTTTTATTATAAATTATATAGATTCAAATTTTAAAAATTTAGTGAATATTGTCGTCTCTCTTTCCAAAAAGGCACATTTTCCATAACCCTAACGTTTTCCCAATTTCTGTTTTATTTTGAGTTGCCTGAGCAGAAACTTACTTAATCATATTTGTAAATGTTATTAATGAAATGTATATTAATTATACATGGTATAAAAAAACAGTGGCAATCTTAGAAAAATTAAAACCTTTAAACTTTCCCATTTTATATAAAACTACTACTATACTACTATTTTATTTTATCATTGGTTTAGGTTTCTATAAAATCTATACATTTTTAAATGCCCTATAACTAAGTGAAGTAGTTTTTTTGATATTTTTGGTGTCTCTCTTTTAATGGGACATCCTGTATTTTTTTTTTGATCATTGCTTTGAAGCTTTTAAAACGTGCATACACAATTTCACATGATGTATTTCTTTATGAAATCCTTAAAATTTTTGCAATAGGGTAAGCAAATTGTAGGGTCAGCAATTTACTAATTTTAAATTCCTAGATATTTTTAAATTTTTTAACAAGTGTATTTTCTTGTTTAAATCTCAAAAATCTTTGCTCTTTTCTGTTCCATATAAGGATACCACTCACACCTACATTAGCCGCGACAACTTAGGGGTAGCTGTCGTGATAACCCTTGGAACTTACCAGGCTGGTTCTAAAGAGCTGTTTATATGGGATACCATATGTACAACAGGAAAAGTGCAAAGATTTTTGGAGATTAAAAACAAGAAAGACACTTTGTTAAGAAATTAAAAAATATATTCTAGGAGAAGAATTGTCAAATCGCTTACCTTATAATTGTTATCAAAGAGGTACTAAGGAATCTATAAAAAGTACATCCCGTCAAATTTTTTATATTGTCAAACATTACTTAGATGATAAAGTTGAGCCTAATTGCTCATTTTCAGTTGTTTAAATGATTGATAAATATTTATTTTTTAAGATATGTAAAGATTTGTTTTCAGTTGAAAAATAATCAAAAATTAAATAAAATTTTATTTGATGCAAATTTTTAAATCTTAACCGTTATAACACTTGTGGTTTAAAAAATTCTGATGGAAATTTGAGCTTGCATCATGGATCGTCGTAATAGGCATTTCATTCTAAACGCATAAACGCATTCTACAAAATTCCATGAGAATAATTTTTGATATATTGGCGCTCCATACGACCTAGTCTACATAAGACTAGAGACCCTGATAAACTGACATATAAAATTATTTTTTCTACTAGCGTGTAGTAAGTAAACCCTTGCAAATTTCCCAACTTAAAGAGGTACTTTAAAATGTTTTTAATTCTGAAGTTTGATTTTATTATAGGCATAGTATTGCTTTATTTGTACAAATTAGGTGTAAAATCAACGAAATATTCACTTAAAATTAATATTGTTTTAAAAACATTGTTTCAAGAATCTGGTATATATTAAATTTGCTTGTCAGATTTTTAGTTTTGACAGGTGCCGGTGTCCATAATATAAAAGATCAAAGTCATTAAAAGTTATCGATAATTAAAAGTGTCTTTAGTACATTCTGGTCAGTATCGTCGATTTTGAATAAAAAACGTTTCCATGGAGTCTTCTGACGAGGAATTACCTAAATCCATTCTAAAAGCGTCAGAAAAAACAAATTTTAATTTGTTGTCGTCCAGAGTCAAAGCACAGGTACGAGGGAGAATACACAGCATTTACAAGCTGGTGTGGCGAGAAAAATACATAGTTTAAAATATAGCTTTATTCGCCATATTCTAGGGCCAAGTTTATTTTTGAATGTCTAATCCGGGTGTGATGAGAAAATGCTTTATTTTTATAGAGAAAATCCTAAAAATTTTAACCATTATTACGTATTTATTATGGTCATAATGTAAAAGCAATATCTAATCTTTTATGTATTTATCAAAAAGGATGTAAAGTTAAAAATACATAATTATAGATATTTTTAAATTAGCGGAATTTTTGACCTCAAAAAAGTACTGATTTAACTATGGTCACAAAATGTAATATTTATATTTTAAAAAATTAAATTAAATATAATTTTATTTAAGAAAGTAAAGAGGCTGGTAATAATATCGTTGACACCCGGTATAATCTTGTTATTGTATTGATGCCAACTCAAGGTGATTTGATACACAGCTTAAGTTATTTAATTTGTTAATTAACGATA
>JACEGR010005457.1:0-73032 GCA_014170235.1 Listronotus bonariensis
TATAGTACAGGAAATGAAACATTTCATTTTGACAAAAAAGCGACGTTTCTAATGGGGTTTTCGCAAATAACTTAAAAATTATGCATTTTATTTAAAAAACTGTAAAAAATTCTAGGTTTTAAAAAGACAAACACAATTCTTTATTATAATTTTTTTACGACCAATACGAACCAAGATACGGCGTGTTAATGGTTAGCTTTTTCCTTAGATCTAAAATTTAAAAGGTTTAAAGTTAAACAGCAGGAAAATGCTGCATATTTTCAATAAAACTCGTAAAACCTTTTTAAACTTCATAATCGGACCTTTGCTTTTATCAAGAAAAAAAAAAAGAAGTTTGTAGCATAAAAATTGAGTAAGTTATGATAAACATAAGATCAGTATCTATTTTTCTTTGAAAAAATCAATTAAGCCAACCCTCTAACTAACCCCCAAATTAAAAATGGCATAAGCCGTTTGCATTTCTCTTTATACATGTATTAATAATAAGTCCAAGAAGTTTGACCGATTTTAAATTCCTAATTTGAGGAAAATTTGAGCCTAAAGTGATAAACGATTTTTCACAATTTCATATTTTTCCTTCTTTTTTTAAAAGACCGACTCGAAAATACTGGAGATTAGAGAGAGATTAGAAGAGAGAGAGATTAGAAGATTCTGTTAGAGTATTAAATTGCACCTTTTTTAATTACTAAAATTTTTCTTAGCGTAGATTTTCTGTACAGCGAATATTTGGCGAGATGTAGTCGTTTTAAACCTTTATTTACGAACGAGCCCCACCTTTTTCAAGCCTTTTAAATTCACCCCATTAAAAAACCAGGAATTTCACTTACAGAGTCTCGTAGCTATTAAAAAACCATACAAAAAACTTTTTAGAAAAACTTTCTATCCTTAAAAATAAACGAATTACCTTAAAAAAGCCAAACAATTTTTCTTTGAAAGAATGGAATGTGCCACTTGGTCTATTTCCGTTAGGGGCATTACTGCTGGGGGCACGATTGAAAATGTACCTGTTTTTTCCCGTTTGGTGCACGATTCTAAAATTGACCTGCGAAGATATACTTGCATTCCCGCTTGGGGCACTAATTAATGTCTACGATTTGGTAATTAGTAAATAAATTCGTTAACTTTACAGTTTATCCAGTGGGTAGTAATCTTGGGTCTAATTAAGGAATTAAAAAAAGGACTTGCTTACTAGAACTAACCAGACCCTGCACCTATACTCTCTAATAAAAACACAACTATTGTAATGCAATAAGACTGATACTAATTTAAGAATCTTAACACCAGAACTTCGGTATTAAAATTTAGTTCTTTGTCCTGAGCTGTAGTTAGCTCTTCTTGATAAATTTTTCAAAAGTCGTAAATTCGTTAAGTTTTTAGCTCGATACCACGACTGCTATTATTAGACGAGTGAAAAACAGGTAAATTTTGAAACGTGCCCCTAACGGGAATGCCCCAAACGGGAAAATCAACGGCCACTTTGGAGCATAATAACCTGCACTTTTTTTAATAAATGCATAATTTTCAAGGCATTTGCGAGAAACCCATTAAACAGTCGATTTTTTCGTCAAAAAATTATTACTTTCAATGGCGAATAACTTGAAAAGTATTAATTTTTACGAGGAAAATATACAGAACATTTTTTTATGAATCACCTTTTTGATCAATTTCTGTGGTAAAAATGTAATAAAAAATGTCCACCCCCTATAGGCCAACCACCCCCAGGGACTTAGCGCCCTTCTGTTTGATACATATTTTGAACCTTGAACTAACCCTACCTTCTGTTGAAATTTCAAGTCAATCCATGCAGGAACAAAGGAATTTCCAGATTTTACCTTTTTTGAGCTTTATTTCCTGTACTATAACCGGTTTTAATTTATTTTACGTCAATAATGACTTTTTCAAGCCATTATAGATGGGCCCATATTTAATTCATTCTGAAAGCGATGCCGCCAAGTACACAAAAATGATAAAGTAAACAAACCTTTTCGAATGCACATAGCCTCGGACAGAGCCTGATTACATATTTTAAATAAATAATATAAAATTCATTGCTAAAACAAGAATCACCTACTTACAAAACATTCTCTTATTTCGCCTCTGCCTACTATAAAACCGGTCGCACGTGGCGTGGTACTAGAAACTCGTCGGGTTAAATATTTTTTGCTGCAATAAATCATTGTTCACAAAAGGGTTTCTTTGATTTATCATTTTTTGTGTACTTGGCGGCATCGCTTTCAGAATGAATTAAATTTGGATCCATCTTTACCATTATTTTACAGTACAGTACAATACAGCCTACTAAAGTAGTTCGTTCTCTAAGAGAAAACCTGCCGCAATTTATATAAATGATTTTTGTTAAGAAAAAATTGATGGCTTATATGTAATTTCTTGCAAACGTCATTTGAAATATAAAATAAGTCAGAAACGGTTGAGCCTTAGGTATAGAGCACTATACATAAAATATGTTTACATAACATAAATATTTTACAGGGAGTTCTGTTTAAAATAAGGAAGTTGACGTTATCTTCCGGTATAACCGGAAGTGGTACAACTGTCAAAATAATTTAGTCGTATGTCTGCCACTGACTTTGTTTTCAAATTTTCAAAATTATCCAAGTACTTTTTTTCGAGAAATTTTTAGTAAGCTTTATTTGCAAATCGCCAACAAATTGAACTATTAGTATACAATTATTTTCTTAATGGGTGTTGCAGGGTTTAGTTAATTAATATATTATATGTAATGTTAAAATAAATTAAAAGATTTTTAATGGAGATCTCTTTTTATTTCTATATCCTATTTTTCTCTTTTAAAATCTTTCCCTAAACCTCAATCTTTTATGCGCCATTGCAGTGGTTTCGATAAAACTGTTGCTTTTTCTGAAAAGTAATTTAAACCAATATTTAAAATTCACAATCAGAAATTCATCGTTTTTCTTGGAACTAGGTACCTAAAAATGGTCAAGGGATATTTGGGATTTTATTTTGTCTACAACATCTGTTTTTGGGGTTAAATAATGTTAAGTTAGAAACTCTTAGTTGGTTGTTAAAGAAAGAAGAGGGTAATAACTTAACAACCTTTTTAAAAATATAAAAGGAGTTTTATTTCTAAAGAATATCCATAATACAGGGTGGTCATCTGAAAAGGAAACATAGCTAATTTTGGGCGCTCTAGGTCATTTAAAGAAAAACGCTTGGGTGCGTCATTTATTGTTTTTAGGGGAAATATTTTTTGCTACTTATACTTTATAATATATTATTCGAGGGTGGGACTCACCCCTAAAATTTAAGGGCGATTCACACCCTTGCCAAAAAGATTATTTAATATCTATCTTTGAAAATTGTTTAACTCTTATCATATCCCCTTAGCTTTAAGCAGTTTGTTCTTACAGGTAATTTAATTTAATATAAAATTTAAAAAAATTTAAAATTTTGACAAGCTGTCACATAACCGGCAATAATAGCAGATACTTTAAACTTGGCAATTGTAATCAGGGTCAAGGGACCTAAAAAATAGGGTCACTCGACTCCTCTTTTCATTTGAGATTTTGGGTCTAGCAGGGGATACTCTCATCCCCTGCTAGACTGTTGCAGTTCAGGGGATGAAAATACCAAAAAAATGATTGGTTTGAGCGTTGTTGCTTAAATGAGCTGGAGTGTCCAAAATAGACTCTGTTTCGTTTTTAAATGGCCACCCTGTATACAGCGTGTCCTCGAAAGTTCTTTCCAAATGGGAAACTTTTTATTTATTAAAGTGACAGTGACAGGTGATGCACAATACCACTAGCATCTCTTGGTTTGACAGCTGTCTTTTTATGCATCGCATCGATTTATGGATTTTTTTGAATTTCTGGGAGCTACGAGCTGGATTATCCAGATTTTTCACCGACGAAGCCCTGAAAAGCATAGCCCAAAAGGGGAGAGCTGACGAATTGGACCTGAAGGGACCAGAGCCAAGAACAAAAAGTAGAAAGAGATATGGATTCGTCTAAATCTTTAGGATTTTATTTTTTATGTAAGAGTTTTACAAGCGCTACTTTTAATTTTTCTGCAAATCATTTTTAATAGTTAACTACAATACTTAATTTATAATCTTTTATTGGGCCACTAGTTTCTATGGGCGACAAATAAAAAACGAAATAAAAATGTCTAAGCGAATCGTACAAATAAAAATTATAACACATCATCATCACCATAGATAAAACAGCTTTGCGGAAGCTAGTTATTTTTCGTGTTACGACTAAACTTGATCACGAGTTATAAGTTTCTTGACAAAATGGTGAAAAATATATTTTGACTTACGTATTTATTGTATTTTAAAAAACGCAGTGTCGAAATCACACCCCTCAATATATTTTGTGAGAGCTGTGGTCGAAATACAAAATTTATTTAACTGTATAAAAACCGTACTCATTTTACCTAATGTAATCTGGTTATTTTGTATTATAAAAATGCCTACTTATGGTAGGTTTACATCTAAATTCCTTGCATGATATTTATGTCAAATAGAAATGTAAACAATAAAAAAATTCTACCAGACATACATTTTTGACCGTTTACATTAGCCAGAATTGTCTGTCTGACATAAATATCATGCAATAAATGTCAGATGTAAACCTACCAGAAGTAACTATACGGCTACTGACTTTTTAAACCAATAAAATACCTTTTTTATTATGTAACTAGGGTTACTGACTTTTTAACACTATACAACACTTTTTCGTTCAGGTGTTTTTCAAATTTAAACTGACCAGAATAAACACTTAGTACCTGGTATACCAGGTACCAGTACCAATAATAAAATGATAATAAGAACCCTTTTAAAACCTCTTTAGAGGATAATTTTATAATTAAAATTATAAAATGAATTTTAAACTTCTTCTACTTATATGAAGTGTATCTCAGGATAGGTGTTACAAGAGGACAAATGGACTAAACATTTTTGAATTTTAAAACACAATTTTGAGAAAGTTAGTCGCATGGTCCAAAACTAACAAATACAAAATTTTACTTAAATTAGTTATTATACAGGGCGAGTCATAACTAAAAATATAAAAAATGTCCAGGAACTAAGTAGTTTTATTTTTAAAAATAGATTAAAATTGTATAAGTGAATATTGTAGAGAATTAAATTTTATATCAAAATTTGAAGGTAA
The DNA here is from genome assembly GCA_014170235.1 of Listronotus bonariensis. Taxonomy (NCBI): domain Eukaryota; kingdom Metazoa; phylum Arthropoda; class Insecta; order Coleoptera; family Curculionidae; genus Listronotus; species Listronotus bonariensis. Next base: position 5,154 of record JACEGR010005457.1, read on the forward strand.
AGCATGAAAGTAAAAAAATGTAATTTACAATTTTTTACATTACGCATCAGTAACCTAAATAATGGGCAAGGGGAAGCAAAATTTAAAATAAAAGTTAATAATTTTAGATACTAAGTTCCCATATATAACATTTTTGCCGGCCATGTACATTTAATTTACTGGCATTGCCAACACTCTTTAATGGCAAGGCATTGGCAAAAAGGTATCAAAAAGACACGAAAGTGGGCAATTGGCCGTTATTGGGCCACGTGTTGCAGATAATGTAATGGCATCCAGTCAATAATAAGTTATGATGAAAAAATGCGTTTAGGATGATGGCATCCATCATTAATAAGTTATTGGCAAAAACGTATCAAAAGACACGAAAGTGGGCAGTTGGCCGTTATTGGGCCACGTGTTGCAGATACTGTGATGGCATCCATCATTACCCAGCAAACACTATATTTGCCGGCAATGTACATTTTTCATATTGGCATTGATGGTAAAGCATTGGCAATTGGTGGCAATATTATGCCAACATCTTATACGCATTAAAAAGTCAACCCTAAATAAACACTTAATTGCCAATAAATTTTACATGCAGGCGAATTGCCGGCAAGCATACAAAAATGGCGGCATACCAATCCTGATTAAATAAAGCACGCGTTTTTGTTGCAGGCAAATAAGAATTGGATTTTTGAAGGCAAACCTTCAACGCATATTCATACTTTTAAAACCATATTATTAACATTGGTATTTAACTAACATTAAAGCAATTTTTTTGATCTGTTTTATTTATGATGGCAGCTAAACAACATTATTTTATGTTTTTTTACATAATTTAAAGGAAATGGCCTTTTAATAACATTTTATTGTTAAAAATCTAGCAAATAAAAATTAGGTCAAACAAAATGTTTATTATGTATTTTGGAGCGAATAAAAATAAAATGAAGGTAAAATTAGCTACGTTAATTTCGACAGACGGTGACCTCTTTGTGCATTTGTTTTCTGCGTAGTTTTCTAGCTTTTTAGTTTCTTTTTTAAAGAAAAGAGTTTTTTAATAGACATAATTAAATGTATTCATTACCTAATAAGTGTGCGTTTTGTGATTAATTGGTGATGGCTAGTCGAGAAGGCAAGATATTCAAGTAGACTGTTAGGAGCTGTAAACATTTTGTTTAAAACTTTATTAAAAGTTTTAAAGACGGGTTATTAAAAATATTATATATATTTAATAGTTTTTTGACATACCGATAGATGGCATAATGGACAATAAACTACTCTACGTTTCTGCAATATCTTCGCTTTTTATTGTCTAAACCGTACCCATTAGACAAAAATAATTCGAGAGTGGTCTGCGGTAGGTGATCTCACTTAGCTTTGAAAGAAATATCTTCGGCTAGTGTAAAAATCTGCAATCTCCAAGTTGGACAGTGTTCCGAGAGATGGTACTTTGCATTGCAAGGAAATTGCATGCAGTAAGGAGTTTTTTCCTATTTTAATTTTCAAATAAAATATATCATCATTTTAGCTTTTAAAAAAAAGTATATGCGACAATTTTCGTCAATAAGACGTCAGCTTGCTGCTTAGGAGTATCTGCATTTGCCCACTTTCGTGTCTTTTTGTTATCTTTTTGCCAAGAAATTATTAATGATGGATGCCATCATCTTAAACGCATTTTTGCCAATAACTTATTAATGACGGATGCCATCACTTTATCTGCAACACGTGGCCTAATAACGGCCAATTGCCCACTTTCGCGTCTTTTTGATACCTTTTGCCAATGCCTTGCCATTAAAGAGTGTTGGCAATGCCAGTAAATTAAATGTACAACGCCGGCAAACAATGTTATATGGGTAATAAGTCATGATGAAAAAATGCATTTAGGATAATGGCATTTATCATGAAATAAGTATTGCAAGTTTTATAAGTTGAATGTCCGAAAAGTTAAATAACATATTTAGAATTTTGTAATCGAAAAAATATGAGAAAAAGGCAGGAAAACTTTATCATAAAAAAAATTACATAATATAAATTTTTTTACAGTAACAATAAACCATAAAAACTAAAGGTATGTAATAAAATTTAAAAAAGATAGTAAATCAAGAGAAAACACTTAAAATAGTAAGTATTTAAGGGACACTTGCACCAATTTTCAGATCCAAAACATAGGAAGAAATATTTTAAGGGAGTTAAATTCAAAAAAAAGACTATTAAATATATATAATATTTTTTATTAACACGTCTTTAAAACTTTTAATAAGGCAACTCCCTTATTTCATATAATTTTTTTAAGTAACTACAAACTTAAAAGGTTTTAAACAAAATGTTTACAGCTCCTAACAGTCTACTTGAATAACTCTGCCTTCTCTACCAGCCATCACCAATTAATCACACAACACACACTAATTAGGTAATGAATACACTTAATGATGTCTATTAAAAAACTCTTTTCATTAAAAAAGAAACTAAAAAGCTAGAAAACCACGTAAAAAACAATTGCACAAAGCGATAAAACAAAAGCAATTTTGCTTCATCTGTCAAAATCGTCAAATCTTGTATTTCGGCTAAGCGGAAAATTTGAATTTGTCACTTTCGGTCGAAATTAACCTAGCTAATTTTACCATCATTTTATTTTTATTCTCTCAAATATACATAATAAACATTTTGTTTGACTTGATTTTTATTTGCATGATTTGTAACAATAAAATGTTATGAAAAGGCCATTTTCTTTAAATTATGTAAAAAAACATAAAATAATGTTGTTTAGCTGCCATTATAAATAGAACAGATCAAAAAATTGCTCTAATGTTAGTTAAATACCAATGTTAATAATAGGGTTTAAAGTTTAAAAGTATGAATATGCGTTGAAGGTTTGCCTTTAAAAATCCATTATTTATTTGCCTGCAACAAAAAGATGCTTTATTTAATCAGGGTTGGTATATCGCCATTTTTTTATGTTTGCCGGCAATTCGCCTGCATGTAAAATTTATTGGCAATTGAGTGTTTATTTAGGGTTGACTTTTTAATGCGTATCAGATGTTGGCATAATAGTGCCACCAATTGCCAATGCTTTACCATCAATGCCAATATGAAAAATGTATATTGCCGGCAAATAGTGTTTGCTGGGTTAAGATTCGCTGCCTCACGCCATGTATTTTAAAAACTGTTGCATGCATTGGACTTAATAAAATTTAAAATTTAAATTAAAATTAATTCATTTTTGGAAACTTTTAACATGGAACTTCATATTAAGCCTAAAAAATAAAAATCATAACCTAAAACCTTATTTGGCTGTAACGCAACGGTTTGAAAACCAACATTTTCTCGATTCTTATATTTATATCATCATTTTTGAATACGGTTTAAACTACTCCGACAAATACGGTGAGCAAGAAAATATGCCTATTAACGTATTTTGTTTTGTGGCCAGGATAATAAAGTTTCTTGACAAAATGATGAACACAGAATAAATATGAGACACAAAACCAACTACCGAAAATTTTACTGCGGTGATAACTGAGTTTAATTTATTTATTAGTATTATGTTTCATATAAATATAATTAAAAAGTCATAACTGGTCATAATTAAAGTCAACAATACCTGACGATATGCAGTGTTCAATACCGATTTCTTTTGGTTTGATAAGTTTAGCGTTATATTTCGTTTTGTGTAGTTTGTTATTACCTTTTTATAGTTGGATCTTCCATTGAACACTGCCGTAGCTACTATAGGGAGGGCAACACTGGCGGCGCCAGCTTTTTTTTACGTTGTGCGATATACCCGGCCAAAAAATTTAGAGGGTGGGCAACAACATGTACAAGTTATCGATCAATATTGATATTAAATAGATACAGGGCGTTTAATTCAGTACAAATATTTTAGAAGCCTATTTTAAAGGTCCCATATAAATTTTAAAAAAAAACCTACATTTTTGCAAAAATCTCACGAAAATGTTTACATTTGTATCAGTTTGGAAGTTGTATTTCTTGTTTGTCTTAAAATAAATAAAAACCCAATTTTACACTAAGAAAAAATAATTTAATAAAGTGTCTACCAGCAGAGGGTAGTATTAATTTGTTTAATTAGTGACAAACATTTGGTAATTTGAATTTTAAATACGCACTTAACTGACGGAAAAAAAATAGAAACTTTTTAAACATTTTGATTTAAAAACCTAATACCTATCTGTAAAGCAGTTTACCTAGGTACTTATTTTATTCAAAAATGCAAAACATCATTTATAATATAATTATTTATTTTAGAAGGTAAGTTTTTATAATATATTAATGTATTTTTTTCTTTTTGTTTAAAAAAGAAAATTGCATAGGTAATGTTATTTTAGACCAATAAATTTAAATTGTTAGCTCATTTTTCCAGTGCATGCATCATAAATACGAATTTCTGTAGAAAAGTATTATATAATGCCACTCATGTATCGATGTTTTGTCTTTCCTTGTAATACTATATAAGTCAGGATGGCCGAGCGGTCTAAGGCGCTGCGTTCAGGTCGCAGTCCACTCTGTGGGCGTGGGTTCGAATCCCACTTCTGACAATATATTTTTTGTTGTTATTCTTTTTTTCAATAACTAGACTGCTGATAATAATTACAAGTAATTTGAAACTAACCTAAATCGTAACATTATTTAAAAGGATAATAAATATATTGACTAACATTTTTAGATAGATTCCTATAGTAGGTAGAAGCCACTGAAATAAGATTTTTTTCTCTTGCCTAGTCTTGTTTCCCTCAAAAAACCATAGTTTTTTTGCCAGGATTTTGGCGAATAATCACCAAGCTTAAGCCGCGTCCAGACGTGCAACAGTTCGCCAAACATCTGTCCAAACTAACCAACCATTTGCGCGCTTCTTTGACGCAAAAAACCGACAAACCCTGAATCACCAGCGAATCATTCGCCAAGCCCTTAAAACGACGTGAATTCTGTCCACGTTCGCGCTATGTAGCGGGATATGCGGCGTGGAGCGGCACGGCGAAATGTTGCAAGTCTGGACGCGGCTTTACATTATAAACATATTAAACCTAATTTACAATTAATAATAGTGAGTATACACCATGTAAAATTAAAGATAAGAATATTTTTAATTATTTTTGTTGTGTTTATTTTTTAATTAAAAATTTAATTAGAACACTGTGGGGCAAGAGGGGCCCTAAACAGTCTTTCTTTTTAAATATATTTATTACTTACTTAAGTGTTCTCTATTATTAACATAAGTAAAAAATTAGACTATCTACATCAAATGGCTGATTATCGAGGCTCTAGCCTAAAACTTTTTTGGCTTTAATATTATTCCTTATTCCATTAAAATTATAAATGAAACAGTCAGGGGCGCAACTACGATTTTTAGATTATTTCATTTAAAAACTGAGACGTATTTATACCAGATGCTATTGATGCTAGGAGGAACGGTTTGGTTAGGAAAATTTTTATTTTGGAATTTGCGAAAAAGATAGTATTTTTGGTTAGCCCCCCAAAAAAATCAAAACTTTAAAAAGCAAATTTTCTATTTCCATTTTTTTCGTAAATTTAATCAAATTTTATTGACAAATTTCAAATTTCGCAGAAATATCTGCCTTTTTTTTTTGTAAATTGAGGCATTTGAAAGTTTCGCATAAAAAAATTGTAGAGTGAATACATTTCAACTGGATATAGTTTTTTAAAAAATATAAATGATTTAATAAAATTTAACATTTGTTAATAAAATGTGATCAAATTTACAAAAAATAAAAAAAATACCAATGGAGGATTAGCCTTTTACCAAAGTGTTCCTCTTTAGGCAAATAGTATCAGGTAGACTAAAAACCAGTTACAAAGATGCCACAAGCGTCATACAAATAAAGACGGCAATCAACTATCGCTGTCTAAACCCGTCGTTTACATTGTGTGCGAGCAATAAAAGGAGAATAATTGAAAGTAAGACAGAATTGATGATGCCGTGGCATCTTCTCTACTGGGTGTTTGTAATTGTTCCTCGTGTCTCATTTTTTAGATAAAACAAAAATTAAAAACCTAGTTGCGCATCTGGAAACAGTTGAGTCCCCCTTTTTATAGTGAACAGACGCTTTTTTATTTTAAATTAAAATTTGTATTTTTTTTATTCCAAGTCAAAACCCTGGTCCAGAGTACACGAGACCTTAATTGAAATGAAAGTCTTGGTACCATAACTATTTGAAAATATAAATATGGTTCTGCTGGTCTAATCTTTAGTTGTATTAGGTGTCAGTTATAAACTTAATATACAGGGTAGAAAGCACAAAATTTTTACACACATTATAAGCTTATTTAACTAGCTATTTATTATTTTTGTTACATAATTGCTAGTTCAAAATTATAAAACCTAGTTTTTAAAAGAAAAGATCTCACAATTCTTCTTTATGATCTAATAATATTCAATTAGGTGAATTTTATTTTTCTCTCAAACTAAACAAGATACGGCAAAAAATTAAGAGTCATAAAAGCAGTATTTTTATTTGCTTAATCTAAAGAAAACACAAAAATTTTACACACATTTACACAGTCAGTGGCGTACGTTTTTTGTTGGAAATTATATTCCTTCAGTTGCCTCTCGAGACGCCACTGGACTGGTTAAATGTAATTAAGTTAGTAATAAATTACCCCCTTAAAGTCATTAATATTATTGCCAAATTAAAAACAAAATTGGATATAAGATAGTAAGGATATTTAAAAAATAGATTTTTTTTTGAAATTTTAACACTCTGTATCTCAAAAGTTAAGAGGTTTAGGACTTGTTTATATAAACTTTTCTTCCTAAAATAGGCTAAGGAACCATACCCTGTAATTTTAGCCATCAATTAAATTACACCCTGTAACACCCTTTATAATTGGAAGCTAAATAAAAATACTAAAGTTGTGTTTACGTGGAAATTTTTATAATGAAGTAAACAACTTAGACAAACCAAAAACAGGTAATTACAAAACGTAATTATCATATTCACTAACGGTATGAGAGGTCACTCCCGGACGCATATTCAGATGTAACAGTCAAGATATCCACTTCGCCGAGCCGAACGCGGCCGAACGTTTTTTATATGTAACGTGCACGATAGCACTTAAATGGACATCCAGACTGTTACATATAACTAGTTAATTTATATTTTTTCAATAATAATTAGAATATTTACACACATTCTTTGATGTGATTTAATTAGGTATGGTATATTTTTATTAAGTTTATGTTGGCTTATACCGAGGAGTATACCTTTATAGACTAAAAAACTTTCCAAATTCAATTTCCTAATGTTGTTATTTTTAAATGTGATTAATGTAACAGTCTGGATGTCCATTTAAATGCTATCGTGCACGTTACATATAAAAACGTGTTCGGCTCGGCGAAGTGGATATCTTTATACATCTGAATATGCCTCCCGGACTGCCCGCTCCCTGTGATCTCGCACATGTGAGTGAATCTCAATAAAATGTAGGTATAAAATAAAACGCCAGCAGTGAATGGAGTCCCCTGGAGAACAGGGGCCCCAAGCACGTGCTTTTAGTGCTTATACGTTAATCCGCCACTGCATCGACTACATTGCAGAAATCATATATCTACAATTTGCGGGAGCTAGTTATTCCGTGCTACAATTAAGCGATGCCTATGGTAAAATAAAATCATGGCAAGTCGGTGCTTTTGTATGTAAATATTTGGTTGTTGATGACGTAACTTTCTTAAACTTACAGCGTTTGTACTTTACCGCACCCTGTAACAAAGTCTTTGCTACAAAAAGGAAGCAGCGCGTGGCAGCCTCCGCTCACTTTCCGTTTTATTTCGACCTTATTTGCCGCAGATACCTTACAAATCCATTTCAATTAGTGTTGGAAATATTTTCATTCAAATCTGACAAATATTTTGTCTATTGCGTGCGCAAAGTAGTTACTTTTTGGACCCGTTTGCGTGCGCAAGGTTACACTTTTTGGTTGTTGGTGTAACAACAAATAAGCGTAACGGACAAAATCTATTTTGACGTTGAGACATAATAAAATAAAAATAAATATACACCCCGAGTCCCACCGAGAACTGCTGCGATCGATTTCTCCAGTAGTAGGCTTTGGAAAGTTTTGAAAATTTGACAACATTAAAAAGTGATTTTTTAATTTTTAAATGACACTCCCTATATGTATATTATTTATTTTTTAGATTCTGCGAAAGATTCTAAACATATTTTATTAATAGTATTCTATACCTAAGTCCAACCGTTTTTGACTTATTTTAAATTTTATGTCAAAATGGTTATTGCAAACCATTTCATAACCATTTTCGTTAAACAAAAGTTTGAGGTTTGAGTAATTGAGGATAGGGTTAGGGTAGAGAAAAAACTTCTTAAGTAGACTGTAAAATAATCGTTAAAAAATATTACGACAAAAACCTTAAAAGTCAATTTCCTTAGCTTTTTAACCTTATCCCATTAAGCATCAAAAATAACGGCAAAATCAAAAATCTGGCCAATTTTTGACTTAGCTATCAGCAAAAAAATTTTGAAGAGCAGAAAAAAGGTTCTCACCTGAAAAAATATCCATATTAACTGATATCATCGTACTTACACATGTCATATTGCCCACAAACTTCTACCAAAAAGCTATTAAAATGTCTTCCCACTTGCAAACTCAACTTTACAACCTTATTTGTTATGACCCTTACAATTTTTCAAACCTTCCTGGAGGAATTAAATACCCCCTCCCTTTATCCCGTTCTTCATCCCCCCCACCATTAACTATGCCAGTGGTTGTGATATTAGCAGGCACAGATCCACAAAACAATAATGATGAAATAGTGTGCCCAAATAATACAACATTTAACTTTATCTTTTTAAGTTTTAAAAGGTATACATACCTATTTTTTAATTATTTTTGAGTTCTCGCAACTATCTTAATTAACCAAAATTTTATTTATTTTTGAATTCGAAACAAAAATAAAAAGTAAATTGTATATTACCAGATTATGTTCATATTTTTAAAATGAAAGCACCATATTTTTATTAAACTTAATTTCTAAATATTATTTTTTTGAAAACTGTTGGGTCATCTTGACAAATTTAATAAATTGTTTACTTTTTAACCAAACACACGACTCATTTTTTAAATTTGAAATTATTTAAAAATAATAAAAATTTAAAAATTAACAATTTTGACCTCAGTAAACAAGGAAAATTACAGATAAAATACAAAAGAGCTAATTTGCTTTAAGGAAAACAATTGTTTAATTGTATTTTTGTTTTTTACATCATGTTGTCTATGCGTAATTTTTAGAGAAAATTAAAGTTTCTTTAACTTTTTTTTCAAAACGAAGTTACATACAAAGAAATTATAAAAGACTAAAAAGTAAATAAAACTTCATAAGAAATCAGTGGGGTACTTTTTTTCTTAATAATATGGGCTTTGGTGTTCACGGAGATGTCACTTTACCCAATAATCTTAACTTAAGTAAAGCTTTACAATCACCTTATTAAATTAAACAAGTGTACCAAATTTTATCCCAATTAATAAAAGGGTTTTAGGATATATGCAGAACACCAACTTTTATTTAAACATTAACGCCCTGTATCTTAGAAATGGAGCAAGTCCGGGCATATTAGTATAGGAGGTAGCAACGTATTCTAGAAAGAATTTATTAATATCTGGCTTTATGATATGTTGTTCTCCTTCCTCTTCCGGGTAGACTCTGGGCTGTCTGGATAGCGGTAGTGGTTGTGTTTCTTAGTTCGCATTCTACCTGTACAGGGTGTCCCATTTTGGTTGTCCCTTATGGGAAACTTGGAAACCATAAGAGATATTAAAAATCTGATACCCCATCCTCAAGCTCTTTTTTGGAGAAAACATTTATGGTAAAAACAGATCATCGCTATCGCGAAGCGTTTCAGAGATATAGGGTGATTCTCGATTTTTTCACTTTTTGAAAAGGCCCTGTAGCTTTGTTGTTATTACAGATACGAGAAAACTAATTGCACATTATACAGACACTTTTTCCCGTAAAATCCAGTGGCGTAGCCAAAACATTTTTTGAGCTGTCATTTTTGACATATGACCCAAACATGTTTTTTTTTTTTTATTAGGGACACCCTATAAATGATTAGGTAATTAAATTGCTTGTTTTTTTTTCTGATAAAATAATATATCATAGTAGGTGGTTTAATAAATTTTTTACGTCTAATATTGGAAAAATTATGATTTTAAAGTCGCATTGCGGCTTCTATCTGTTTTTTAAATTGTTTTATATTTTTGTTTTAAAAGGAATCTATCATCTCTTAGCTCAGGAGACATTTCCGTAGAAAAAAACAAAAAATAGTTTACAACAACAAGTTATATTAATTAAACTTAAAAATTTATCAAGTTTTTTTAATTTTTGATTTTTTTATTTTTTTTTATTTTTTTTTATTTTTATGAATTCTCCATGTCAACTTTACCAATAGAGCAAAAAAAAACAAAAAAAATTTAGAGTCCAAAAAAATCGAAAATTTTTTGACACACCCTGTATAACTTTGATTTTTATTTTTTTATACAACATTATCATACTAATACAGTACCAAAATTTTTTGCTTCAAATTCATAAATAAGAACGCTATGAATTTTTAAATTTAAACATATAAGTAATTATTTTTAATTTTTTGGGACACACTGTATCATTTATATATATCAAAATATTCTTTATATATATTATCCACCATAATTTCATTCTTATATATTTATAAATAAAATTGTAGGAAATTTTTAAAGTTAAAAATAAAAAAATCATTTTAATTTTTTGAGACGCCCTGTATCATTTTTTTATGTATAATAATATTTCTCACCATCACATTTATCAAATACCAAAATTTCATCCCTTTATTTTCATAAATAAAATTGTAGGAAATTTTTAAATTTTAAAATAAAAAAATATTTTAATTTTTTGAGACACCGTGTATCATTTTATTATGCGTATTAATAATCTTCTACATCATATATATTATTTACCAAAATTTCATACTTATATAGTTATAAATAAAGTGGTAGAAAATTTTTAAATTTTAAAATAAAAAATGCGTCTTTAAAATCATAATTTTTCCAATATTTGACGTAAAAATTTATTAAACCATCTACTATGATATATTATTTTAATCAAAAAAAACAAGCAATTTAATTACCTAATCATTTATAGGGTGTCCCTAATAAAAAAAACATGTTTGGGTCATATGTCAAAAATGACAGCTCAAAAAAATGTTTGGCTACGCCACTGGATTCTACGGGAAAAAGTGTCTGTATAATGTGCAATTAGTTTTCTCGTATCTGTAATAACAACAAAGCTACAGGGCCTTTTCAAAAAGTGAAAAATCGAGAATCACCCTGTATCTCTGAAACGCTTCGCGATAGCGATGATCTGTTTTTACCATAAATGTTTTCTCCAAAAAGAGCTCGAGGATAAGGTATCAGATTTTTAATATCTCTTATGGTTTCCAAGTTTCCCATAAGGGACAACCAAAATGGGACACCCTGTACCGGTGATAATCCAAGGTTTGGAAACATTTTAAGATACCTAATTTTCAAGTTCTTCTCTGAAGATAGGTTTACCAAATATTTATTTTTTTATTGCCAGACACTTTTATCATTGCTAATTATACAATTATACCGCTTCCAATTTCTGAACCGTTCGGTATGTTTTCATAAAACTTGGAATGATAATATATAACCAAGGTCTGCATTTTTTGACATATCAGTGACAGCTCTAAATGTCAAAGCAAACGCTGCCATCAGCCAGACAGACAAGGATCTACTCGAAAAGGAGGAAGAACAACATATCAAAAAATCAGCCAACATAAAATTTTTGTTTTTCCGACGTTGCTACCTCCTGAACCATATATTTATGGAAACTAGTTTTCATAAAAATATATTTTAAAGTTTCGTGTCATAGTTAGAAAGCACCCTGTATATTGCTGTCACTTTTGGTATTTACTTAACAGCAATATATATTTAATGTGCTGGGTTTAATAAGGGGCTATTTTCCAAATGTACAAACTCCAATATTACTACATAATACATAAAAAAATAAACCCCATATAAATATAATATGTAATTAACAAAAAATGATTAAGCAATATGATATTAGAGCGGATCCAGACTATTTTACAGAACATGTTGTATTGCTATGTTGTACCTACAATAAATGTATTATTAACTTTGTTGTGTCGATATTTAAATAATATGTTTTTTACGTATTTTTTTCCTGCTAAAGACAAATCTGGAGTCAAAACTAGGGGTCGAAGTGCAAAAAACCTTGTACCGAGGAAGCACTATTTTTTTTTTAAGAAAGCGGGGTTGTGTAGCACCTCGCTTTAAAGGCTCTTTCGTTTTTAAAAATCGGCCCTGCCATTCCAGACTTCAGGCCAATTATTTATTAAATTATATATTAAAATATACCAAAGGTTCTAAGTCTGGAACTGCTGGACTGGTTTTTAAATACAAAGTGTCGTTAATTAGAGAATCAAAGAGCCTTTAAAACAAGGTGTTACATAACCTCTTTTCTATAAAAAAAAGTTGCTAGTGTCCCCTCGGCCCGAATTTTTATTGCCAGAAAAGTCCAATTGACCCCCTTTTACCTAAATTTCACCCGATATCGATATCTTGTCCCATCTAAAAGATAAAGGGGAAAAGGATTTTTTATATCCTTATGGTATTGTAAATATGTATGCAATTATCTACTGGTGGATGTTACAAAGAGAAATTCAACAAAGAGAAAAAAGCAGGGCAGAACTTCATTGAAAAATTTTAGAAAAAAACTGCCAGGAAACGACAAAAGTTATAAAAATGCTATTATCATTATGCAGGGAAAATGCCCAGAAGACGATTTTTATCGGTTTTTGGTTTTTTCATCTGCTGTTTGACCCTTACTTTTGACTCCAGATTTGTGTTTAGCGGAAAAAATCTGAAAAAAATCTTTGTCCAGCACTTATCACAGAATCACAGACCATTTTTTTTTATTTTGTGGACTTGTGTTATTAACGATGTTGGTGGAAGATTAGGAAGCGTCAGTTTTAAACCAGTTGCCGAAGTTTTTCCCGTTTATATTGTTATGGTAATTCCCCGTTCTTATACCACACCTAAAATATTTAATTTCATCTGCTTAAGTATTCGACCAAAAACAAAAATATTCAAATTCTTCCCTAAATTTTTGCTTTATTGTTGTCAATGTTACATATTCTTTTCTGGCGTACCCACATAAAAAATATATGTCCAAATTATGATTTTTGCGCTGTTTTGCTTGAAAGACATTTTGCTCAGTTTTGTCGCACATGCGGCTCGCTGTATAATATTCTCAATTTTAAGTGCAATTCCGTTTCGGACTTGTACCTTTTCTGGCTGAAAAAAAAACAAGATTACTAGCAGCAAAACTGTTCATTATACCTATTTTTGCTTGCCAGAAAGTAAAACATTTTCCAATAACTGTAGACAACAAGTTGGCGCACCAATGTATTTGAGTGACAGAGACGGATACTTCACACAACCAAAAATAATAAAAATAAAAAAGAATAATCATCGACATTAATTTTTGTTTTTAAGTTGGTTGTCACTGCTGTTTGAAATATACTAAAACAAGATACTTAAACAAAAATGAGGTCATTACAAATGGGTATAAGTTAAACTTTATTTAAGTTCATTGCTGAAAAATACAACTATTGGATTATTTATAACATTTTTTTGGAGATTGTACATTTACGACGTACTTCATATTTCTGGTTTAAATTTACAGTACACAGTTACAAGTATTTAATTCTTTTTTTTTTAATTTATTTTATTAATCGCATTTATTCTTTTTCATTTTAAAAAATGATATTTATAACCATGATGAATTATTTATAAAAGAAACATCTCCCCTTAACTTTAATTGAAGTTGTTAAAGAACTGCGGCAAATGCCTTTTCGACTTTTCAATTCTTGGCACACCATGTAATAAAATTCAATTTCATCGCGCGCCCTCATGAAAACGCCGCATCGCGCAAGCGTTACCGCCATTATTTCACTAGCGCGCACACGGTGCGCACGAAAACTGCAGTCGTTTCGTATATCGGCTCAGTTTTAATCCGATGTATGTTTACCGCGTGTGCTGGCCCTTGTCCGTACTAACTTTCATTATTTACATCTGTTGTTGATATTTTTGTGCCGGATAGTGCCCCGTTGACCGGGTTTTGACATTTGTGCAGGTGAACTTCTTCGCCGATGATCGTGGATTATCTCATTGAAGTCGCCGGCGATTGAAAGGTAAGTTGCCTAAATTTAGGTTGCCGGAATACATAAATCATAGATATCATGTCATGTGTCAGTGCATTGTCGGAGAGTAGCAATTTCTAGGCCAATGCGCTTCAGACCGCCTTGTCATACTTTAAATTTAATGAATTACCACATTTTTATTTCTCCAAAATTACCTAACATGACACGCTTTGTATACCATTGCTTAGGGTGTGCAAATAATATTAATAAAACTTTTTAAACGAGATTAAGTAGCAACAAACTAACCTTAATTTGTTTTGTTTATATTATCAAATGTGACAGTTGAGTTGCATTGTGTGTGTGTGATAATAGTATTTATTTTGATTGGTCTATTTTCATTAAGCTATCTTATCATTGTGTAAATAATTTAATTAGTGCATATAATCTAAAACAGTTGATTTTTGAAATAAATGCACTGATATGTTATCTAATATGAATTGTATATGAACATATTTCATTTACTAAAATTAGCCAATTATGGGTTAATAACCTTATTACGATGCACTGCTATTTATTAAAAAAAACACCTTGATTACTATAAAAATATATATTTTTAAATAAATAAGCATATATTTTTTTTTAAATAGAAATCTAATTCTATTATTAAAGTGGACAACCTTGTGACATCAATATAATTCAATTAATTGTGCAAATTCAATTGCATAGTCAATGGTTTTAGACTATTCAAGTATAAATACTTTTGTAATAAATTTACCAACTTAATAGTTTTTTTTATTTTATAATATACCACAAATTTAAAGCAAAATAAATAAAAATGATATTATTTATATTTACAATCTCTTAATTGCTTTAAACCGATTTTTATACTAAAAAATGTAATTGTAGTGCAGTGAAATAAAATTGAAATCGGGCGTAAATCAAGGTGTTTTTACAATTAAAAATATTTTTGCATTAATTTTTCTTATTGCTTAGGTGCGCTTTTATATGTTGTCACTATACAATTAACTTAATCTAAAGCTTAGTTCCTATATTTGCGAAATGCGATTTGCGGGACGTGTTATAAAAAATTTCGAACTCTTTCGTTGAACTAAGCTTTAAAAGCGTGTTGGGTAAAGACTATACAAATATGACAAATTCATTTGTGCATAGGGATATTCCATACTTAAAAATTTTCAAAATTATTTATTCGTTGTTTTTAAATTTCGATAAGTTAAAAGCCCTTAACGTCAAAGCAAAATCCAACAATATATTAAAAAAAAATACAATTAAATGCGATTAAATGCAAGAAATATTGTAATAGGACAAATTTGCAAAAATAAGTTTCAAACTGCTTTAAATATGATTTCAAATTATAATACATTTAAATTTGGAAACAATTTCTATTAGGTATATCTACAGATCTAAAGGGGCAATTCCATTGAGGCAACACTAGGAGACATATTGCATGCCACATTATACTTTATCATTGTTATAATTAATATATAATAGTTATAAAATTAATAAATAATATTAGTTATTATTTCTTTAAATTTTATTGTTATTAAACTCTTTATTAATAAGTTAATATATCAATAAATTTATTAATAAATTAATAACTTAATAAAATTTAATGTGGGATGCGATATGTCGCCCAATGTGGCCTTAATAAAATTGTTCCTTAAGTAGTAAGCTTTCTCCCTAGGTATACAAGGTGATTCAGAAATCGATCACGAAACTGGGGGTGATTCTACTTAACAAAATAAGGATAGAGCTTAACATAATTTTTTTTCAAAATGTCATTCGTTTTCGAGTTACAAGCCGTCAAAGTTCAAGTTTTTATTTTTGTTTTTTAAATTGCCTGCTTACAGGATAACCGATTTGACTTATATTTGAAAAATAGGCTAAGTCGTCTGCGCTTCATCATTTTAGTAACAATTCACATTAATAGTGTGCCGCTAGAGGGCACTTTACCTACATTGCCAATTGTTTTCTTCTCATAATTGTTTAGTGTTGACAGCTACAGTAGTTTTTGGCATTTTTCTAAAAGACTGATAGCAGTCCATTAAAAAAGGTGCTCTTGATTTACCTCGCTAAATCCAATGGTTTAGACGGAAACCACCCTTAAAAATTAAGTGGTAAATTTACTTTTCTCATTTCATTACCACCATTAACCAAGTAAATAGCTATCAAATTATACTAAAGCTGTCAGTGTAAAATAAAATACGCTTTTTAAAAATTGAATTTATAAATTTAAAATAACTAATAATGGCTAATCAGTAAATATTTATATATGGATTATTGCGATATACATTTTTGCCTCTTTATTTTCCTTAAAACTATGCAACTTATATACAAGAAGTTGTTTTCTATCATTTTAGTTATCGTTATGAGTGGGTGGCAAATATAAATGAAAACCCTGTACTTATTTTAACTTTGGACAAGCCACGAATAAATACCGTTGGTGTCTTAAGCAAGGTAAGGTGGAGGAGAAGGGAAGGAGCAAGTTCCACATTCCAGAAATTATATATTACTAAGGCGAAAAACTGTTTTTAATGATATCAGGAATGCGGAGGGTTGAGGAGTACGCCATTCGGTACGCCCGCTACGCCTGAAACCTATATATTTTTGAAGGTGTCGTTGCGATAAATGAAATGTTCTAATGCCAGTAAAGGATATTATTCTTAAATGTGACGCCTAAAAGATGAAAAGCGTTCTTTCTCAGAATTTATCTGCTTATAAATAGACAATGAGTTTTTCATGACTTGTTTGGCGAGAAAAATATTTTAATAATAAATTAATTAAAGATCTGTAAAAGAGATATCTGTATCGCCCAGTGCCGTATTACCCGCTAGGCAGACTAGGCTGTAGCCTGGGGCGCCCTAATAAGGTCCTTTTTTGTCTTTAATTTTATCCTTGTATAGGGCGCTGTGGGGTTAAATGGACGCCACAGAGGAAAGGATTTTTTTGGTCTTGGGGCGCCGTGAAATAAAATAGGCACCCCAACAAGTCCAGTTCAAAGCCCTCAAAGAGTTAAAGTTGTTAATGTGTAGAACAAACTAAGTTTGTGCTCGTACTAAGCCCTGAGGCACCCCAGCATTAACTTGGTGAAAGCTTAAAGAGTGGCCATCAACAATGGCTAATATACTATGATTACAATAGTAGCACAAATCAAAAGAAATATGAGAATTTACATTCTAGTCAAAACTTTTAAAAAAAAGTAGAGTGAGAAATACGAGTTTAGTTAAAAAAGGTATTTGTTAAACTATATTAAAAACAGATTTTAATTAAATAAATAACACTACTCAACACTAAAAAATTATCTGACTAGGTTTATATATATTTCTTTTTGTAATGAAGTTGAGAGGAATTATTTCACTTCAAGACTACAGCAATGAAATTTGTGTGAACCGAATGTAAATGTAACTTCTCCCAAAAAAGACGTAGTTCATTGGTTTCGTACTATTTGAAAGAAGCTGGTTTAATTTGTTGCAAAGATGTAAATGGATTAATGTCGGAGCTTGGTCATAATCTTGTTGGCACTGAAAGGCGTTTAGTTATTAATTCTTCAAAAACGAGTTTAAAAGCAGTTTTATTGAATAATGGAAATAAAGTATAATTTTTGCCGCTCGCATATAGCGCTCACTTAAAACAACATATTATGACGTTAAAAGTGATATAACTTTTGGGATTTTTCAGCTTTTTTAAATATATTGATTTGCTCTATTTGTTTGTAATTTTCTGCATTAAATAATAAAATAATATTAATTTGTAAAAAAGTAATTTTCAAGATCAGCTATTAGATCTAGGAACTGATATGTGTCAAAAAAATTATTTACGTATTTTATTTTACTTCAATAGGCAGAAACAATAATCACATAAATATGGCGAAAATAAAAAAATAAAATTATAGGTTGAAAATTTGTTGAGTAGTGTAATTGTAAAAAATTTAATTGAAAAGGGGAAATTTAAA
Organism: Listronotus bonariensis; assembly: GCA_014170235.1. Lineage (NCBI taxonomy): Eukaryota > Metazoa > Arthropoda > Insecta > Coleoptera > Curculionidae > Listronotus > Listronotus bonariensis. The sequence goes on from JACEGR010005457.1 coordinate 23,313, forward strand.
CTTCATGCTGTGTCTAAATGTCGTAAATTATATTATTTAGTATTCAGTGCTTCTGATCAAACAATGGTTTGCTTTGTAGCAATAAACAGAATGTTAAACCAAGTGTTAATCGTTCGTTAAGTAAAATAATAATTACTATTTCTTTTGTGAAATTATAACAAAAGCGGAAACCTTTTAATGTAACGCTTTGTGCTACTAAAAACAAATGTTAAAATTTAATTAGCAGGTTATGCCTCTGGTGTAGAGGCATAAATTTTAGATAATTTTGGAAGTGCCGTGTAAAGGGCAATTCATATTTTTACTTTTCATTTTTTATAAGCTCTTTATTAACATTGCAAAAATACCGAAAAAAAACTAAAATAAGGAATATAAAATTTAAAAATTAACAAAAGTAGCAGCTAATAAAGTAGGGGTCTCAAAAAATTGGCACGTGACCATGCCCATGATTCCATCCCTCCTAGCAATCTGCCAAAAAAAAAAAATTCTAGTGTAAAGTCGCTATTTCCGAGACTACGGAAAAGTAAAAAAACATTTTCTTACAAAAAGGCGGCTGTCTGACAAAAGAAAAACAATTGTTGTACCATGTTTTTCGACTTTTTAAAAATAGTTAAAATTAAAATTTAGGGACGCGGCTATGTCCGCAGATTGATAATAGTAGGTTTACATCTGACATTTATTGCATGATAATTTATATCAGACTGAAATTCTGGCTAATATAAACGGTCTAAAATTTATTCTATTCTATTCTATTTTCGATTTTTGGCTTTCTCACACGTAATGTATTCAGCCATCGTCAAGTGGTTAAAGCTAAACCTAATACACACTTTATAAATCCACTTAAGAATTGTTTCAATTCTTTTTTGTTTATTTATAAATAGAATCAAAACGTGCAGGTATAAAAAATTACACGCTCGGGCCGCGCAGAAGTCAATCTCTTTTATAATTGATCATTTAAAATAAATATGCTAACCATAAAGTTAATGGGAACTATCTTTTATATTTTTAATATCGCCTGCATACTTTTTGTCAAAAATGAATATAAGACAACTTGAACATTTGATTATTATTATACTCAATATATACTACTTAAGTACCTGCTTAAAACTTGGTCGAAAATATACACGCCCTTGAAAATATGACCATTTGAATCTAAAAAATAGTAGATATATAGCCTTTTTATCTTCGGCACTAAACTTGGTGCTTATAGCTTGGAACTGTGAAGATAGTGAACCTTTAACATAATTTTCAGATTTGGATGGCACGTTGCGCGTTTTTTTCTTTCATTCGAACAGCTTTAATGCCCTTGATGCTTGTATCTCAGAGCGGTCAATCCGGGGGTTGTTCGATTTGATCTGGCTGAGCCAGTTGGGATGTCGCGTCAGCAAAATACTTATAACTCCGAAAATAATTTGAATTCTGAAAAATTTCAAAAATAGAAATCGATTTTCTCCAGAATACCCCTTCAATCTTCCAAACCTTTAAAATTTGTTTTAAATCATTTTGGAGGACAAGTAAAACCTTTTAAGTCCTGGAAATTTAAAGTTATAATAAATTGGTTATGCATAATCTACCAGAATACGATTTGCTGTTTCTAAATGGATGGATATAAGTAATTTAGGTATACTTAGGGTAACTTAAAAAAGTATAGAAACTTAAAACGTTTAAATAAATCAATAATTGCGTATAACCTAGTTATGTGGTAGGTTGTTAATCATGTGGACTTTAAATTTACTTCCCAAATTAATTTTAAATTTATCTATTTTTTTGTCATAAAAGTTGGTAATATTTTTTAATATCACAATAATAAGGCAGGTTTTTAACATTTCTTTAATACAATAATAATAATCATAAGAAATTTAAATATATTATGTTTATTTCTAGGTAAGTATAATGATTTTAAAAATTAGTCTTTTTTTTGTAATCATTTGTTATCTTATAATGTACATACCTTTAATAACTTTTAAAAATGATTTTTTAATCACGGTCCCAAAAGCAAATATTATTACAGATAATTATACAGGATGTTGCTTAACTTATACACATAAACTTGGTGAACTATTGCTAAGCACAAACAATGACTAAAAATTAAAAAAAGTTAACAAAATAATTATAGTTAGGAAAAAATAAATATTTTAATATTAAACAAAAAAAATATATAATTCTAGGTATAAATAATGATTAATAAAAAAAAGTACAAACCCATGTTTTGTTCCAGAAATAATATGGTGTAACTACTATAGGCCCTATTGGTAATTTTAGTAGAATAAAAAAATATCCCTGATAATAAAATTTATAATACAGAACACCAAACATTATCATCATGACTTGTTGCCATTTTTTTAGAAAGTAAAATTCCACCGATTAATTTTACAATGCTGTGTAAAAACTACTAAATTATTTCGAAAACAAAAATAGTTTAAAATAATTAATTATCTCACTAACTTAAAATATTTTATGTATGTATTTTTTTTTGTATAAGTCATTGTTTGGTCTTGGCAATAATAGTTTATCAAGTTTATGCGTGTAGGTTAAGCATTATCCCTGTATTTAAGGCTCTATAAACTGGCCCAGCCATTAAGAGCTATCTATTCCAGTTCATTATTATAAATACAAATTTTATAAATAAATGAGTTGGTAAAACCAAGAATGAAAGACAACCATACTTACAACCCTTAGATTTATGAACATACTTAAGACATAAAATACATTTTATTGTCCCGAACAAAAGGTACTGCAACTAATGATCTTAAGAACGCGCTTAAAGTATTTAGGTTTATATTTATGTTAAAAACGGCATCTTAGAAACCCGATGCACTCAAGTTGTGCTAATTTAATTAGAAGTAATGCGCCTTAGCCTCGGACAACTTGCTTTTCCAGTCTAGAAATAGATTGAAATAGTTTCTTGGGGATCTATTTATAAACAAAGTTTTAAATTTGTCTAGCACGTCGTTTTAGTTTCACAAAGCTAATAACACATACTGAAAACGTCTTCGGCATACAATTTCCTGTAAAGTTTTCCAGGTATTAAGTTTTCTTTAACTTGTCTTTTAACACTGTAAAAAAGTATTTTATTAACTTTTAAAACAATAAAATATTACTGCTAAGCAATAAGGCAGCTTTGTCTAAATTGTATTTATATAATTTTAGAAAAACAGTGGCGTAGATAGGGCAGCAGGGGCCCTGGGGCAAAAAAAATTGGGTCCCCTAAAAATTTAAAGAGCAAAAAAAGGCCTCGCTTTTAGTTTACTCTCATTTGTTTTCATTATTTACTCATTTGTTTTTATATTCTGTACTTACTCTGAGGGCCCTTTTTCAACCTCCAAGGGGCCCCCTAAGTTCGGAGGCCCTGGGGCACTGCCCCAGCTAGCCCCATAGTAGCTACGCCACTCTAGGAAAAGCATATTGTTAATAGTTTATAATGTTATTTCCTCCTTTATTTTGCAGGACCAATAATTTTGGACCTAATAATTAATCGATTTTTCACCTTTTTCATTAGCTAGACTAGAAGACATGAAAAGACAGTTTTTCATCTATTTATACAGCAAGTACATGCTGGCACACTTTTTCACACTATATTCATATCTAAAAAGACTCGAAAAAAAGATTTAAAAATAAGATAACCTCGAAAATAACAGATGTGTTGGGCCGGCTTTGCATAAATTTTTAGAAGTTTCGTCTTGTGATTAATTGTCCCAAACAACCAACTTAATTATTCAGTGTAAAATGTAAATGTAATTTTAATGGTTTATAAAAAAAAATAAGGAGACGTTTTGTGTGCCCCATTTTGACAAAGTGCACTGAGGATGACATTTAGTCCTAAAGGCTTTGCCCGAAAATACTCCTTTCCTTTGTTCTAAATATATGCAGTGCTTGACTAAGGACCCTCCTAACTTTTGAATTGTTTGGTATTTTCTCATGAAAATTTGGGGGACGTTAGTGAGACAACATAAACCATATTTAAGACAGGTAATGACATATATAAATGTCAAATTAACAACTGGGCGCCATTTTAAAAAGAAAAATTAAATGGAAAAGGGGGTCTTGTGGCAAATCATTTTGTAGCTCTTGACGAGTACTTTATAACTCCAGAAAAAAAATACCTTTACCCACTACAAAATGGCGTTACTTTGAAAATTACCTGAATACCTCATTTAGATGGCCGTGTTTCCAAATCTAATAAAGTTGGATACACCCAATGTGGTATTTTCTTAAAGCCTTTTAAGGATTTATTTAATGGTAATATTGGTAATACTATACAGGGTAGGACCAAAAGTATAGATTTTTTAATGACGCACCCTGTATATTGTATCACCAATAAAACAATATAAAAATACCTTTAAGAAAATACCACATAAGTTATATCTACCTATATTAGTTTTGGAGATATAGCCAATTGTTGTATTTTGAGCAAGGAATTTGTGGAAGCATTTTGTATATGTCGCAAACGAATGGTAATTTTAGGAAAATTGTTGTGCCTGGGCAAATGAATTCATAAAAATAATTTTTATTTAAAAGCCATTTACCTAGAAAGAGGCATTTGCCGTGGTCCTTGTTAGGCAAATGACGGTGATATATTTCATACATATTAGGTTACAGTGTGTTTTGCAGAATACAGGACAAGCACGTTTAATTTGATTGCTTTAAAGAGCATGTAAAACTATCACATTGAGGGGGTCCAAACGATCAACTTTTCGAATAAGGTACATTACGTTAGATTGTTGGCCTGCGAAATTTAAATTCGCATTTTTACAAACCTTTTGGAGACACCCTGTATATTATTAATATAGGGCCCACTAGAACTGATTTTTAGGCAACGGCATCTGTTCCAATCTTTTGAACTTCTTAGTTGGCAGGAAACGGCAATATTTTTACTTGCTGATAAGTAATTTCAAAATTTTGGCACTCAGTCACAGAAGATCTGTTCAAATAAATAAGGTACGGAAACTTTAAATCTTCTTCTTGGAAAAGCTTCTAATATTTTTTATAAAATTGAGAGGTATTCCTATTTAAAGATGATGCATAATGCGCTTCAAAGAATATAAAAGTAATTACGGTAAAACTTAATTAAAACCTATTTTATAGGAAATTCGGTATACAGCGTGTCTACTTAAGTTTGCACCATAGGGAAAACTTTTTGTTATAAATTTTTGCGAAAAAAGTTATTCTTCATAAACAGTTCTACATGGTCTAAAACTTTAAATGCAGTGGTTTACGAGGTATGTCAAAAATATGAATTAAAAGGGAAGAACCCTTATTTTTGATATTATTAAAAATTTTAATAGGAAAAAGATGTTTAGGATTAAAAATACCTTTCAAATATGCAAATTAATTTAATTAAAAGAAAAAACTGTTTTTAACATTTTTTTCTCCGATAATGAGCGTTTTTGTCACTTTTCGCTGTTTTGGCAGTTATTAGGCTTTTTACATATTACATTTCGAAATAAGTATGCACTAATGTACAAACTTGCATTGTCACCCTAACGCATACAAAATTAATAAAAAGATTGCATATTTGAATGTTATTTTTAATTCTAAACATCTTTAAATTTTTATAAAAACTTATTGATATTATAAAAATATGGGTTCTTTCCTTTTAAGCAAAATTTATATTTTTTGACGTACCTCGTATACCGCTATAAGAAATGAATATCTGATGATTGCATTTTAGGTTTTAGACCATGCAGAACTTTTTATACATAACTTTTCTCGTTAAATAAATAATAAGAAAGTTTTCCATATGGTGCGAACTTAAGTAAACACGCTATATAAAAACCCTTAGAAAATGGACACCATTACAAAATGTTGTTATAAAAGTTAATATAAACATGGGTCGACCAATTCCCGTTTTAAAGATACAGGGTGGTAAACTTGTAACAAAAAAATGTTTTTTAGGTATCTTAAATATTCTTAGTCAATTTTGTTTTCATTTAGCTATATTATTTATTGCATTAAGGAAGTTTTTTACTTCCTTACTAAAACACAGAGTTGGGTTTTTGAACGGTACACCCTGTATATTTTACTATTAATAAAAAGGTCTTAAAAGCTTTAAAACAAACACATTATTGGGTATATTTCGTTTTCATAGTTCCGGAAATATAGCCATCGTCACGAAGTTAGATAATAAAATACAATTTTTAAATTAAACACCCTGTAAATTGTAGCATTTTAAATAATTTTTTTAATAGTTTTAAAAATAGGAGCTTTTAAATCTTAGTGCGTTAAATATGTGTAACGAAAACTATTTTCTGGTAATACTACCTAATACTATTTTTTGGATTAAGATGTTCATATGTTCAAAACTATAAGAGGTAGAGACATTAAATGTGGTATTTCGTAAAACTCTTTGAAATATCTTTGCAATGGTAATATAATGTACAGGGTGTTTCATTAAAAATATCCTAATGATGGCCATATTTCCGAAACTATTAAAAGTACGCCACTTCTATGGAAAAATCCCTAAAAGTTTCCATTCGCAGTTTTTCTCTATCTTTAATATCAAGTAAGTTACATTTGGCTGCCGAACTTGATAAAATTTAATAAACACTCTGTACCTTTAAAATTAATTAAGTTAGCCATGATTTACTTTGACCCCTGAATTTGTTACAAAAATTAAAATCGATATTGTGAAATCCGATTTGACCCTGCAAAGTCAACAAAAGGGCGCCATCCTGTACAAATAATGGGCAATATGATTAAACAGAAGCAAATGCTTATACTTACAGAATTTTAAGTAAATGCTTTACTAAGTATTAATAAAAGTTCAAGTAAATGCTTGCTTAACAAGTATCAAGCAAATGCTTCATGATAACTTGAGAAGTTATATTGAGGGTAATAATATATTTTTTAACGTAAATTAAAAAGGTGTGTCATTTTCACTGTTCGTTACACGAATTACACTATATCTTACAAATTAAACTTTAAATTAGATTTAAACATATTTTTTACTACATTTTTATTTTTAAAATATTAGAATTTAATGATTTAAACTTGAAAAGAAATATTGCGATCTCATAACCATTGAGAAGCTCCAACTCAAACGCATTTTTTCTCATAGAACATAATTTTTAGAGTGTCCCACAATTATATTAAAAATTGTAAGATACTAATAAATTGTGCCTTACGATAAATTGCGTTAACATGTAGTTAAAAGTTGTTTTCAATTTGGAAAAAAGATAGAGAGTTTTAAGAGAAATATAAAGAGATAGGTTCTTTTTCTACATCTTGCTGCATGCAGCCGCTGCAAAAGATCAATATTATTAATTAAAATTTTGGACTTTCCCTATTTTCTAATGTATTTGTTTACAGTTGTTTTTTCTTAATTATACAGCGTGTTTGCCAAGTTTGCATATGGAAAATTTATTTATTATTAATCTTACGAAAATTATTCTTTAAAAAAGTTCTGCACGATAAAACCTAGATGCAGATTTTTTAGACATTAATGTTGTGCAGTGGTATACGAGGGTATGTCAAAAAATGTGTTTTTTTTAAGAGGGTGATAACTTCTATTTTTAATATATCGAAAGTTTTTATAAAGAAAAGATGTTTAGGGTAGAAATAACATTTAAGTATGCAAGCTTGTTTATTTTCTGCAAGAAATAAAAATCTTAATTTAATATGCGTTTCCTGTGTAAACTGCAGAACGAGTGATTTTAAAATTATTTTGGTGTAGTTGTGAAGAGAAAAAATGTGGAGTTATTAGTTCAGGAACCATATTTATTATATGTAGCGGTAATTCTTAGAAAAGATTTTTTTTTTAAGAAGCACAAAATAAATAATGTTGTCATAAATTGATATTATCATTTAATTTAGTGTAATGGTTGGTATAGAATCATTTTCTTTAATGCTTAAAAAAATCTTTTCGAAATCCCGAATAATATATTATTCGAAATAAAATGATTTATAGGCTATGCTAACGAGCCCCATCGTTCCATTTGAAAAAAGGAGGTTAAGACCTGTAGATAGAATTTTAGCAACTTTAACTCCGCCGTAAGAACTCCTAAAAAAAACTAAAGACGAATAATTTAATTTGTCCATGGCCACTTGACTTAAAATAAACCATTATAGATTAGTCATAATATGCAAAAGTTGACTTTAAATATTCTCACTACATAAAACTAACTGACTTTAACAGCAGGTAACAATGAATATTACAATAACAAATTAAAAACATATTGATAGGCAAGATGGCGAATCAATAACTGTCATAGAGCAGGAAACCATTGCCTCCAAGTTATTAACGAGCTTTGCCCTTTAACGATTCTGTCTGAAGTGTGGCGTGCCATCTGTCGGGCGCAGGTACAACTAAAATAGGGAATCAGTCGCTCTGTATTTAGAGTGCCTAGGCCCTGCATGTGCAGGTGTCATTGTATTCAGAATGTCATATTCTATCGAAATAATATAAAATTATACCGGTGTTGCCATTTAAAATTTGAAACTAGAAGTCATTTCCGGTTAAACCAGAGGAAATAAAAAACAAGTAAATACATTAATCAATCCACAATTATGTCAAATAACGACATACCAAATCTTACTTTTTTATCTTTAAAGGTTAAAAAGTTATAGGGGGAACCTGTGAGAAACACCCGGTATGTCTACGAATTTCTAACACTGAAAGTATGAGCATTTACTCGTTTTTATAAAGTATTTGCTCGCAAGTGTAAGGTAATGATTATTCATATTGAATGAAGCAACTGCTTTTACTTCTACCTTTTGCTATAAGCATTTGCTTTTTCTTCTACCTTATGCTTATAAGTATTTACTTATTTTTATTCATATTGCGGATTAACTATCTGGCAATACTAGCTACCCTTTTATATTGGTCAATAATTTTATGGTGGCCGGTATCATGAAGTTTTACTGTACCTTTTGCAAACAAAATACTGACCGTCATTCAGTTTAGCAATAAAAATGATTATTCTTCTACCAAGGGCGTAAAATAACACTTTTACGCCCGTGGCTGAAAGTTTTTCAATCAGCTGTGGGCGTAAAAGTGCTTTACGCCAGAGGTACAAACAATATTTTTTGTACGACTGAAATTATTATACAAGCATTCTTTGTAGTTAAAAAGAAATTCCAGCATTTAATGTTTCAAATTGTAATCAGTATACTTTTAACGTATGTATAATTAAATAAATTGTTGTTTTACCGAAAAAAATGGGCATTATTTAATTTTATTATTGGTTTATAAATGCGGGTGTTTTTAATACTTTTTACCCTAGGGCGTAAAGTGCTATTTTACGCCCTTATTTTTAAATGCGGGCGATTTTGATACTTTTTGCCCCAGGGCGTAAAAGTACAATTTTACGCCCTCAAATGGGGGCGTAAAATTAAATTTTACGCTCGGTCGTACAAAAGGTTTTTATTTTTAATATACAATGTGGTTCACTAAATGTAATTAAAATAAGTTCACTTCAATTTTGCTCCAGTTTGACCTTAGAACTTAAAAACAGTTAGGTAATATCAGAAATTAACTGTAACCATAGAGAAAATCCATAAATAAGCAAGATTTTTAAAAATTAGGGTGACTTGGGCAAAAAAATTATTTTTATTATTTAAAGTAAAGGGTGTACAGGGTGGCTCGAATTCGACGCTCATCATTGGGATTTCCGAAGCCGTAAGAGATACAGGATCGGTTAAATGGAGGCAAGGCTTGCGCAATTTGATGCTCAATAAAATGCCGTTTTGCGTATTAAAAATCCGAGTACTTCCGAAGATATTCGAAAAAAACCGGGATTTTCAATTTTGGTTTCTACTGTTTCCTGGCTATATTTGTTAAGATAACTTAAAATGAAAAACACGTTTTCATGGCCATTTTTCTGCTCTATAATTCAGTGTGATTAAATATTGAATCTGACGTTTCGGCTTCTGGCGACCATCATCAACTTAATTTTTTAAATACGGACCTGATATTTTTTCAATTTAATTAAATCCTTTCATCACTCTTAAAACACTATATGTCGCCACTTTGATATTTGCCGACGTTTCTGTACAGAAAATTCCATCACCAGAATATTACATATTTATTTTACCATAATACGGCCCTGAACTACATTTTTAGGTAAGAAGGTAAAAAAAAGAATAAACTTATTACATATTCGTAATCTTTTTATTGCAACTCATTGTTATCTAACAGCGAAAAATTACTTTATTAACCGAAAATTTCATGAATATTAGACATAAGATACAAAAAGGTAGATAACAAATCAGCTTACATAAACAATTTGTAATACTATCTTGATGCCCAAATTAAATATAAACATAATTTAATCACTATTATAGGTGTTCAAAGAGATAACCTTCCGCCTCGATGCATTTTCTTGCTTTGCTTTGTATTTTCAATACAGCCTCGATTAATTGTTCTCGCAGGAATGGCAGCAACTTCCTTATCAAACTTTGTCGTAGTAACTTAAAGGTCGTAAGTGCATTTTTTAAATAAACGGTTCTTAAGATATCCCCAAAGGAAATAATCTAGGAGACTAAGATCTGGGTCTCCTAGCATCTAAAAATGTAGTTCAGGGCCGTATTATGGTTAAATAAATATGCAATATTCTGGTGATGGAATTATCTGTACGAAACGTCAGCAAATATCAAAGTAGCGATATATAGTGTTTTAAGAGTGATGAAAGGATTTAATTAAATTTAAAAAAATATCAGGTCCGTATTTAAAAAAATTAAATTGATGATGGTCGCCAGAAGCCGAAACGTCAGATTCAATATTTAATCAAACTGAATTATAGAGCAGAAAAAGTAGCCATGAAAACGTGTTTTTCATTTTGAGTTATCTTAACAAATATAGACAGGAAACAATAGAAACCAAAATTGAAAATTACGGTTTTTTCGAATATCTTCGAAATACTCGGAATTTTTTAAAACGCTAAACGGCATTTTATTGAGCATCAAATTGCGCAACTTTGCCTTCATTTAACCGATCCTGCATCTCTTACGGTTTCCGAAATCCCAATGATGAGCGTCGAATTCGAGCCACCCTGTACAGCACAAGTCTTTTACCGATTTGTTTTTGTTCAGTAACTTAATTTTTAATTTATTTTGTTAGTTTTTATCTTACTTGTAACAAAAATAAAAACCTACATAATAATATATTTATATCTATAATAAAACCTGCGTATGATAAATTGTGTGACCTCTTATTTAACCCAGTTGTTTAATTCTTAGAAAAATAAATAAATGGATCTTATAATCAAGGCTTATTAATCTAAACGTTTGTTTCCTAACACAATCTGTTGGATATTTTAACACTTGCCAAAAAACTTGGCTTTCTAATTTTTAATATTTTCTGTTTGTTAAAATATTCGTAAAATACACTTGAAAAAGGATGTTAACAAATAATTAGACCAATGAATGACATGAGATAATGAAAAACTGCCAAGTAATTTTTTTATTTTTGGATCCAATGTATAACAAAACGACAAATCGCTTTTTATATCTTTTATTTAGCTGTAATATATTTCATCTTTTTTTTCTTGTGTATAAAGACATTACTTATTCTAAATACGAGGATACTAAAACGAAATTGGTTTATGAAAACGATCTAAAACAGGGTAATTCTTAGGTCCACAAATTACGTGAGGCGTTTTTTTTCCATTTTGGACTCCCATGGTGTGATTTGCTTCAATCCCCCTCCCCATCCTCAATTTCACGTGAGATTTATGGGAATGGAAAAAGGCACCATTTTTCAAACCGAATTTTGTCTTAGAAATAATTTTGAAGTGCAAAAAAAGGCCGTCGACCCAAGTGACACTGCATTAAAGGATACATTTTTCCTGGGAGGACCTGCCCAAATATCGCTAACTTTTTCCTCTTTTTAGCGGAAGAAAAATTACGTGATATTTACGCATACCCCCCTCTTCCTCGGAGAGATTAGGTGAGATTCAAGTCGACCCTCCCCCTAAATGCCTCACGTACTTTATGGACGCTTTCTTAACCGAAACTTGGTAAATTATTGCTTAGAATAAAAAAAGTTAGTACATTTTTCTTTTAGTAAGATTAACAATTACTGTTGCAAATTATATAAAATAACGCGAATTATAAAGACAAATAATAAATAGTAAACAATTTTTAGTTTTAGAAATAATTGAGTATAGTTTTTACATAGCGTGGTAAAATTCATCAGCTGAATTTTTATTTTTTTAAAAAACACATAAACAAGTCATGACGATAATGTTTGATATTTTTAATTTTACACTCTTTTCTCAGTTGTGATTTTATTTTTATGCGATTAGAATTACAATTAAGGTTTATTATAGTAATCCATATTTGTCCTAAAACAAGAATTAGGTTAGTAGGTACTTTATTTCTTTATTATTCAATATTTTTCCTAGAATTGTATATATTTTTTTACATATTTAGTTTTCTAAATAAAAAATTAAATTACTAACTTTTTTATTAAAATTTATAGTCATTGTTTGTCCCTAGCAATAATTTTTCAAGTTTAAGGAATCACCCTGTATATTGAAATGGGACACTTGTAGGCGAGGCAAAGACAAGGGTAATAATTTGGTGCATGTCAAATTATCCAAAATAATTTAAACTCTTTCGGCCCTGCCAAGTAGCTTTAGGAATTAGCATTAGTTTATACTTGAAAACGGACAGAGATAGGACTGCCCAAACCGTTGTGTAAATAGTTAAAATAAAGACACTGGAAGTCCAAAATTCATTTCCGTTTTTTTTTATTTATTTATTTTACACCTTTTATTCATTGAAAAGATTTACTTTCAGTCATTTCAATCACAGTAGCCTTTGGCGGTATATGTGTATATGAGCGTTTGGGAGTTAAAGCTTTGTAATTTAATTAAGAAAAGGTGTAAAATTAAAAAGAGCACGTATTAAATATTGTGCACCACTTTAGCTTGAAATCAAGAATTGTGTGCAAAAATAACAAAGTGAAAATAAGGTTACTTTGATTTTTAACGTTTTCGAAAAAAATATTCACAATAACAATCAAAAATGGAATTGCTGCAACTTTCTAGATAATTACCTTAAAAATTACCAAAATACCTATTAAAAATATTAACGAAACTTCCGCAGCAGCTGCCGCCATTTGAAAAAAGTCGAAATCAGTGCATAAAAAACAGCCGAAGGAAACTTTTAAACAAAAATACTAAGTTTAAGAAGGTATGCTTATGCACATATTAGAGAAATATTGCACAGTAAAAAAGGCCAGGCACTAATAATACCAGTCCTATTTTGACATCTGCGCTGACGCTTGCGTTGATGCATGGTGGGATAAGGTCCCCCTTAATCAGGATAGTGGGTTCTGTCACACTATACGGAAAAACGATTTTTATTTTTTTTAAACCAAACAAAAAAGGGCCTCTTAAATAATACATTTCACAAAAAATGGGGGTTTTTCTTTTTCTATTAAAAAAATAAGTTTTAAAGTCGCAAAATTCATACAGTGTTGCCATACAGGTATATTAGTTCTAAAAACAAATAAAAAATATGTTAAGATAGAACTAACAAAACCTACTAGAACTTGCTATAATCAAGCATTACTTAGCAGAAGTTACTAAAACTAGCGTTGACTAACAAAAACTAACCTGTTCACCTAATCCCAACATAAATTTAAAACGACACAAAGTTGATGTATCTTATAAAGATAAACAACTTGGCAACACCGGTTTTCCAAATACTCCTAACCTTAATCACGACGGTAAACTAAACCATGTATTTTCGTGTGATTTTCGTATTTAAACATGTTTTTATGTATTTATTAAAAGTTTTTTGCGATTTTCCGCCTTTAATTTGATTTGTTAGACCGTATTTTACCATATAGATAAATAAAACGTGCAAAAATTTTAAGTTGTAGTGTTTCCGTATTGTGTGACGTAACCAGGATAGTGCCTGGCTGTCCCTTTTTAGGTTAATTATACTGTCAAGAAGATTTGCAATAACTTTCAATTATGGGTACAAGCACTATTTAAATAGGGCCGGTATTAATAATACCCGTACCCAATAAGGCAACTTGCAATAATTCTCTATTATCTTTTGCAATTTTATTCATAGGATATCAAAGCTTTAAATTTAAAACCCAAACTTATTTTTATAGACCCTCACAGCTATACACGGGCGTAAAAGCTAAAACAATACATTTAAAGTTTATTGACAATAAGTTAGTAGATATCCAATGGTTGCCACTAATGCACAGTGAATATAAATAGGCGTATCTTCAACAGAATAGGCATGCTTAATATTCATTGAAGTACCTATAAGTAGAAAGCTATCAGACAAAACTAAACACTAAGTGCATAAAAGAACTTTTCTAAAACACAACTGTACTTCGCAGGATATAACAATGCAGTTATATAGTTATTTTTAAATTGTCCTTTGGAGGAATACATAAACATACACGTGTTTACAGGGTGTTTCTAAATAAATGCGAACAATTTTAGGAGGCGATTTCTTGTTTAAAATAAAGACTACCCAAAGTCGGTCTATATAGTGCCGCGACATTCGGCCATATTGCTTTGACGTGTTATGACGTCACATCTCCCATTTTTCGGCCATGTTGTTCAGTGCCGGAGTTTATTGTATAAGTAGAACAACCGTTTACACAACAGTTTTTAATTATTATTAAGTTGTAAATTCTTTTACTTTTAATACAAAACATTTGGAATTATATCTTTCAACAAATATCACTTCCAAAACAAAATGCAAAATGAAATGCGCAAATTCTAGACGCCACTGGATTGATCATCAGCTTTGATTTTGCCAACTTTGCTCCGTGGAGTGCCCTTCCTTGCGCCCCCGACCTCGAACCGCCTAAAAGTTGAGGATATGTCGCAACCTTATAAATATAAACTAACCTTGAGGACTATCCCAACTAACAATTTTAGACGCCTTTAGTCGTCTTTACTAAGAATCACACCAAATTTAACGTTGCTGTTGGTAGAAAAGTAAGCTGCTCTTCCGACCAATTAAATTAACGTCGTAATGACTGAAAAACTAACGTTGCACCGGAAACGGTCGTTCTATTAACGTCTATACGTCGTTTTCTAAACTATGGTCTTTAGGGTACTTATTTTGGAAGAGAAGCTAACGACGCTTTAACGTTGCCTGAAAGCTACTTTCATAGTTGCATTTCACAACGTTGGTGGTTGGTTGTAGCAACCTAGCAACGGTTATGGGCCATTTTGATCAAAGAATTAACCTTTACCTGATAGATGGCGTTAACATTAGTCTAATCTTAGTAAACAATATGGTTGCGATCGCGACTACCAACCGCCATTAAAAATGTGAAACTAGAAACAAAATCAAGGCAGCCATTTGACATAATTCTAATTATTTATCGATATTTTTATGATTCTGTTGAAAGAAAAGGTTATTATAAATATAGCTACTATTTAAAAACATAATTTATTTGGTTTTTAATACAATTTTCAAAAATTAAAAAAATATATTTTGTCTTATGTAAAACTGCTTATTTTAATGGCGGCGCTTGTTTTTTTACATTTTTGCCATATATTTGTCACTAAATTGCAGTTTGTTTTAAAATTTGGATGACATGCGAATAAATCTGGGCGATTTAATTATCCAGTTCATGACAAAATATTTAATATACACAACTTCTTTACTACTCTGCCATGATAGTTAAAGTATAATTGTACGGCGACTTATAAATTTACTAGAAATTGCCACAATTATATTTTTAGTAGACAAAGAAGTACCAATTTTTATTAATACAGTTTTCCTGTATTAATAGTTTAGCCGAACAAGTTGCCTTCAGCAACGTTTTTACTTCGACTCACTTGCAGTAGTTACATTTGCAACGTCCGGACGACTCAAAAATCATCCACCAAATCGGTGCAAAACAGAGTCGCTATATAGGAAATTACAACATAAGAACGCAACGTTGCGTTGCGTTTGGCGACGTTGCGCCGTCCAATAATTGTAAGTCAAAAGTCAAACATTAGGGAGATATCGCAAAAAATTTAACAAAAATGTCTTTATATTATTGCTTAAAGAGAAAATGAGTGTTGTATTTAAACTGTACCAAATAATGTTAAATAAAGACATATTACAAATGCCTAAATAGATGACATTTTATTTTTTTATTTAAAATTGGTAAGTTTAACGAAATAAATACAAGAGTTAAAAAAGTTTCTAAATAAGCAAGTCTATCCAAATTTATATTTTTGAGGTCATTGCTTAAGTGTCTTATTAAATTTGGTTAGAAGAAACGATAGAAAAGTCTATTTTTACCACCTCCATAATTCTAAAAAGTGCAAAAACATTAAGGAAGTACATTTTTATAAATAGCAATATTTTCGTAGAATTTCATTATTCTAACGCTCTTTGTTTTTGAGACAAAAAATAAAAACATTATTTTTTCACCATTGTTGTACAGCGATATCTTCCTAATGATTGACTTTTGACTTTGTGTTTATATTATTTTAAACAAGGAATCACTTCTGAAAATTTTTCGCATTTGTTTAGAAACGCCCTGTATATGTACTCAGTGACAAAGAAAGGTAACCATCCAGTATTTAGGTAGACACTTATTTTATTTTTATTTTGCAAGCGTAATTATTTTTAGTCCAGTAAGTAATTTTTCATTCTAGCTTTAGATTTCTTGTGGGTTATTTAGTCTGTGATTGGACCTGTTCAACTAAAACTAAGTGTGAAAGTTATAAGCTGGTTTTACCCTTATCAAACTTTTTGTCAAATAAGTAGGACCAAGTTTACCTTAAAGAAATTTGACAGTGTAAATCTGCAAATTGGATATCAAAGAAATTCAAGGTCGCCTTGTTAAATTGTTTAAAGGATTAGAACACGTCCTATTTTTTCTCAAATATTTGATGCAATGTTACCAACTTAATGGATTAAAAATTGACAGTAGTTGGCAACTACTTAACCTTAATTTTATTGTGATTGACACTGTATATACTTTATATATACTTCGTTTTTACGTATTTTACTGGATTTATTTATTCATTATAGTTTTTATGTCTTTTTTCTTAATATTTTATGCAGTGGGTTAAACATGGATATTTGTTTTCAAATAAGTATAGACATCCTTAGACTTCCATACTTTATTATTTCCTTAATAGCCTATGCCTAAGTATTATAATTATATATTTTCCTTTTAAGATCACTTATTTTCATTTAATTAATTATAATATATTCATTATGATAATTTATTAAATTTATTCATTAAAATCGCTCAAAACTGTACTTTATTTACCGAACTAATCTTCTGCGTTACGCAACAAAACGTTTATAGGACGTGTTTTTAGTTTTAACTCCAGCGTGGGTTAGGTAGGTCCAAAATAGATATTTGTGTCCCAGTCTCAAGAGTGAATGTTATTTTGCCCTGTTGCCAACTGTTTTTTTCTATTATGGAATTTCTAGCCATAAAATATAGTAGATAAATAATTTATTGAGCTGCCCCAAATACCAAATATTTTTTATAAGTAGGCTATGTTGGCTTAGGTTAGGTTTAAAAACGATTGGGACTTTTTCACGGTGCCCCCATGACCCGTGACCCATGACTATTAGATTTAGATTTAATTGAATTTATATTTTTTTATCTTTGGACAAAGCACGAAGACTAAAAGCCTAAATACTAACGTACCGTGGGTGTCTTAAGCGAGGTAAAGGGAGTTTGTTGACACGGGACTTAAATACTTGAAGATTTGGGGGTGAAGGAAAGACTTCCGCGGGCAGCAGGATCCACATTTTAGAAACTCCAGGGATAAAAGAACGAACAAAGTGAGAAGTTCGGGGCCTGTCCAGTTGGACCGTATAGGGATGCATACGCGCGGAACCACGAGTTTCTCTGTTGGGAACCGTGAGTGGAGGAACTATACTGAACAATTCTTCAGAGCGGAAGCCATGGAAGTACCTATAAAAAGCGATAGATCCCCCACAGCCCGACGATGGGCAAGAGAGGGAAGCCTTTCTGTAAGTGAAGGATCATGAATGAGACGAATAGCTCTTCTTTGAATAGAATCCAGAATGCTTAGGGTTGTGGGGAAGCCATCCTCCAGATATGAGAACAATACTCCAAGGGAGGTCGGATTTGGGACACATATAAAGTATAGAAATTAGAAGGGGAATAATACTTTTGGCTCGAAAGAGAAATCCAAGCTTTTTGAAGCTGCTGTGGCTATAGATGCAATATGTTTATACCAGTTATGGTTACTTTCAAATGTGACGCCCACAAGATGGAAGGTGTCTTTGCTCTGTAAAACTTGGCCGCTCATAAGTAAAGGATGAGTATTTGGTGACTCTTTTCGCCACAAGGAACATGATTGTGTTTTGGATGCATTAAAGTGGACGAGATTTTTGGCGCCCCAATCCAATATTAAATTAAGATCCTGCGAAAGAAATATTTGCATCGCTCTGCGTTTGTTTTCCAAATCAGGTTTAGTGATGGGTTTAGGAACCTGAAAACTGGAGTGAAGGGTACTATCGTCGGCGAAACTATGAATGGAATTAGTTGTGGACGAGAAAAGATCGTTGATGTGAAGAAGAAACAATGTTGGTGCCAGAACTGAGCCCTGAGGCACTCCAGCATTAACTTGGTAAAAGCTTGAAGAATAGCCGTCCACAATAACTGATATACGTCTATCAGATAGATAACTAGAGAGCCAAGTACAGAGTTTAGTTGAAAGACCATAGGAGGGAAGTTTATTAAGAAGTGCGGCATGCCAGACCTGGTCAAAAGCTTTGGATATATCAAGAGCAACGATCTAGGACTCACCTAGAAACTCAAGAGACTTATTCCAGCAGTGTGATACGAAGGAAAGAAGATCTGCTGTATATCTTTTGTGGCGAAATCCATACTGCCTGTCGTGCAAAATTTTGTGTTTTTCTAAATACTTAAGAATTTGTGAATTAATGAAATTTTCCATCACTTTGCAAAGAACTGAGAGAATTGAAATTGGTCTATAGTTATATCCTCTTCGATACAAAAAAGGTAGCCATATTAAAATATTTTTAATATACAGACTGATTAAGAAGTCTGAAAAAGAGTATTTACAATTTATCCATAAAACATTTTTAACTTCCTTTTTCAGTATTGTAAGGGATATTTTCTTTGTTAGCTGCTTACAGCAGCTGTAAGCACTTTCAGTTTTTGACAAATCAATGACGTCAGTCTTACAGCAGCTTACAGCGGTTGTTAGCGGCCTCGGAAGATGTCTAACCACTGTCTAACAGGTTGAAAAAACAAAGAGGGGGAAATATAGCCGAATTTGAGGTTAAAAATCAAACAAAATTGACCTAATGTATATTAATAACAATAACAATAGTATGTGTGGAAAACCATGTGAAGGATTAATTTAACTGCAATTGAAGATATTGCGCATTTTTCTTTTAAAACTAGAGTTACCATTTTTTAGTTTATACTATTATTTTTTTAATGTCATTTGTCATTGGCGGTAGGCGTACCGTCACGGTTTTGTGGGCAACCCTGTATACATGAAAATATTTTTAAAATGCGAAGTTTAGCCTGGCTATACACCTACGAAAAAATAAATAAAAAAAGTTTTCTGGATAACGAGTAAATGAGCTTTATCAGACTTCTGACTCACCCTGTATATGTTAATGTATAATAAATAGGATAGGGGTTAACTAATATCAGCGTGGGGTCTTCACTTTTCCCAACAAATACGTTAAAAAATATCGAACGATTTTCTATTTATATACGACCTGTTTATTTCATTGGCCCGACCATAGAGTTGCATGATCGAGTGAACTCCTGTAAAAACACTATAAAACCCTGTGAAAAAGGTTTTATGCGATAAATATTAATGAAAATGTGATGGGTTGGGCAAGTTTTAGGAAGAAAATAGCTAATACTTTGAAAATTAAAAATATTTAAACTCAAACTACACAGCCCAACAAAAAAAAAAAAAGTTTTTTTACGTTTTTGGGGTCGCTAAATCCGAATCTGGTGTCGGTTTGACCCCATTAGGTCATGGTCAAGGTTATTTCAAAGTCAGATCTTCAAACAAAACAAACGTGGTATTTTTATATTTTTGGGGTCGCTGAATTTGAAACCAAAGTCAGTTTAACCCCATCAGGTTATGGTCAAGGTCATTTTAAGGAAAATAATCAAAATTTATTGAAAACAGACCACAAACGTGGTACCTTTATGTTTTTGGGGTTGCTTAATCCGAATCCAGAAGGGGTAGCGACTCAAAAACCCCAAGATATCATGATTTTGGTGCATTTACGATAACTTTTGATGATTTGACTTTGATATGACCTTTATTTTGATTTCATAAGGTCAATTTGACCACGGATTCGAATTCAGCGACCCCGAAAACTTAAATATACCATGATTCTGGTCTCTTTTCAATAAATTTTAATGATTTGACCATGAAATGACCCTGACCATAACGTGATGAGACCAAACCGACCCGGATTCGGATTCGTCGATTTCAAAAACATAGAAATATCACGATTGTGGTCCCTTTTTGATAAATTTTGATGATATGACCTTGAAAAGACCTTAACCCTGACCTATAGAAGTCAAACCGACCCCAGATTTGGATTCAGCGACCCCAAAAACAAAAAGATACCATGACGTGGTCTTTCAAACCTTTAACTTTTTTTACTTGTTGGGCTGTAATTGACCTTAAAATGACCTTGACCCTGACCTGATAGGGTCAAACTGACCCTAGATTCGGAGTTAGCGACCCCAAAAACAAAAAGATACCATAACCTGGTCTTTCGGACCTTTAACTTTTTTACTTGTTGGGCTGTGATTGACCCTAAATTGACTTTGACCTTGACCTGATAGAGTCAAACTGACCCCATATTCGGATTTAGTGACCCCAAAAACATAAAAATCATGGTCTAGTCTTTCGGACCACCAAAGTTTATTTTTTTATAAGGCTGTGCTCTTAGTAAAGATACAAAAAATAAATTTAACCTATTAAATGGAACATCCATCCCACAAAAGGACAATATACTAGCATAGTTTAAATATTATACATTATAAAATATTCTTTCAACTCTGATACTAATTTAAACACAATAAGTAAGGGTACATCGTAAAAATCGAATCCGATTGGATAGATTGCCTTGAACCTAATACTGTGCTGTTCGTCCTAGATTTAATCGGATACAGATAATTCGGTTGTAAATCCTCTTAAATTTAACAAAGAAAAGAATACACAATGACAAAGAGAGCAAACAAATAACAGTAAACATAACCTTACTTTTGTGGTATTTTTTTTTAATTAATCTCATTTAATTTAAAAAGTGAGACGAAATAATCATGCAAATCACTAAAAAAAAATGCTATGCCAGTATTTTAGCAAATATTTATGGGTATTTTATTTCCCAGTATTTCGATTTTACCCTTATCCAGCTTTTTCCAAAACCGTGAATATCGTACAAATAGAACCCACGATCGCATTGAACTCAATTCAAATTGCTTAAAAAACAGGTTTGACTTACGACATCTAATCCAATCCTTTACTCAATCGGAAACGTGTATATCGCAATTTTTTGTCGGATTAAGCTTCATCCGATCAGTTAAATCGAATTCAGTATAACGATGTATACGTACTCAATGAGGGATAGATAGGTGGAGATATGTCTATGAAAAGATTTTTTAAATTATTATAAATAGCTGTCTTAAGGCAGAAAGACATGGAGCACATGCACTCTACTGGATCCGAAACTTGGTTGTAGACGGATTTTATGTCTTAATTTAGTAATGCTGCAATGTGTTTTGAAATTGAAAAAAAATAGTATAATAAATTTGGTATTAATTGAAATAATACAAGTTTTTTTTCAAGACATAATATTTATACGACTAAATATTGAACGATAAATAGTTTTTTCTAATAATTTTATTTAATTCAAAGTAAATATCGAAAAAATTGGTAGACATACACAAGTGTTCTGTAGCACATGTGCTATACTGTATACTGTACGTCACACGCACCTAAGTTTAACTATGTATTTAGTCAGAGAAAGATAATATGATTCACCTGATTTATTCTTCCATGTTTTTTTATATTATAGTTAAATGTAAATTCAATCATTGAAAAAGTTACCTTTACGTATTTTATGTGTAAATTTAGTAATGTAGGACGATATATATTTTTCTAATAATTATATTTAGTTTAAGGGGGCTAAGGTCAAATCGTACAAAAGAAGCCATGTTTTCGTGATTTTTTCTGACGACACAGTTAAAATTTATTTACTCAACCAATGGTACATTAAAGTATGACATTCGAAGAATGTTTCATCAAATTTTTACAAAAAATATTAAAAAATACGGCAATGGCAGCAATTGTTCGGACGTGTCTCGAAAAAAAGTTGAATTGCTGTGCCCCTCATAACTTGGTGCTGGATCATCCGAAATCAAAAATCAAAGTTCATTCGTTAGATAATAGTTTTCCCCAGGTAACGCTGTCGAGTTTCTTTTTTTCCAAATTTTTTTCATTTTTTCGAACACTTTGAAGTGAAAAACACAATTTTGTGGGAAAAAATCGGCTAATTTGTTATTGCAAAAATCAAAATTATGAAAAAAACCTCGACATCGTTACCTCGTAAATGATGTACAGAAATAGTGTTTAAAATTTCAAAAGGATCGGTGCAGTAGTTTTGGAGTTATCAGGGGCACCGACTTTGAAAACGTGAGTTGTAAATTAAATACCTTACCCCCCTTAAAGTAAAAAAATGGGTTAGACATACGCACAAGTGTTTTTTAGCATATGTGCTATACTGTACGTCACAACGTCACATGCTCCTAAGTTTGACTATGTTCTCATTTATATTAGTCATAAAAATATAATACAATTTACCTGATTTATTCTGTCATAATTATTTATTTTGTATATTATAGTTTAATATAAATTAAATACAAAAGAGTTACTTTTACTAAATGTTAAATGCATTTCAATTTTACTTTTATAATATTTGTGTTGAACCTTTATAATAACGGCATTATGTTTTCAATATTAAGGCCCATTTTCACAAAGTCCAGTTAACTTTTTAGTAACTAAACCAAAACCTTTTGTATTCGTTAATTTGAAAAGTGTTTCTACATTTACATTTTTGCTATCGGTTAAGTAACTATAAGTTAGTTTTTAATTTTTTAGGTTGGTAGCAAAACCAGCCTGGTATCCTTGAAACCGGAGCAATTTTGAAAATTTTCAAATGCGAAAAACGTCTTTGGATTTTAAAAATATAGTTTAGGGTTTTACCAAAGACAATTTTAGTTTCACTATAGACTCCCAGAACAATGATAATTTTTGGGCATCAGTTTGGATGCTGGCTTGGCTGAATTTATGAATATGAACGTACTGTTCATGTGTGTATTCGATGGATACCCGCTTCATAAATTTCACGAAGCGAGCGTCCAAGCTGATGACCAAAAATTTAGCATCGTTCTGGGTGTCTATAGTGAAACTATAATTGTCTTTGGTTATACTCATAGACCTATCTAAAAGGCTGTCAAAATATATCCAACATGGCTGTCGGACATACAGTAATTAAGTTTCTTGTAAATAAATGGTAAAGTTATTTATTTTAACGTGTTTTTATACATAGCGTTAATTTTTTTATTTTCTAAGTTAGTACCTATTTAATTCATGTATACGGATTATTTATTCAATACGTATACTAAAAGCTATGATGGCAAAACACCTTTTTAATAGGAAAATTGTAATAATTATTGTAAAGTCTAAACCACAGAAAAAATATATCTAAACTCAAAGAAAAGCTTGTACTAATTCTATTGTTGAAAATAATCTCCTCTGGAACAAAATAATCTTGGTATTCTTACTTCTTTATTACTACTAACATTCATATTAAAATAAAAATCTGTTTTACCCCATTAAAAATAATTTAAACATAAATTGTAAACATTTTTTTTAGGTTAAGCAAAACAAAACCGATGACCCAATAGTTTACCCACACTTCGACTTCGATTTAACATAACTACTGGTTAACTAAAACTTCTTAAGTAAACCGCAGATTGTAAAACTATTGGTTATTGTAAAATCAAGAAATAAAAACTATTTAAAACTTAACGAGAATTTAAAAAGTATTTTTATTAAAAAAAAATGCAGTGGCGTGCGATTTTTTCTGATAAAATATATATCGTAATTTAAAAATCGCTGATTTTTTTATACTTAAAAAATGTTCTTTGGAGGTTAGGAGACGACTCACAAATTTCTTTAAAATATCTAAAATGGTATCAGAAGTAATTAAGTATAAAAAAATAACCATTCTGTAGTTTCAAAAGTAGGCCGTTTGGGACATATTGCTATAATTAACCAGAAGCCTGCGACAACATAGGAAAAAAGTTAGAAAAAGCCAATATATTTGTCCAGATAAGCGAGTAACATTCGGAGATATGACAGAAGACATCAAAGTCACCTAGAAGAAATGGTTTATTAATAGTGTGACGATAATGGTATTCTTTTAAAAAATTGTCAGTTTTACGTCTATCAGTTCAATCACTTGCAAGTGATCATGATCGTTTGATCACGTGACAGATGCCATTTGAAATATAAAGAAACATTTAGTATGAAGTTAGCCACAGAGCTTTTGAAAGACTGGTATCAGTTTCACTTCTATCGGTTTGTTCACTGATAATTTCTCGAAAGAAAAGGCAATGATATTGCACATAAAAATAATTATTTTCGTTTAAAATGCAGTGCTAACAAGAACCAGCAATATGTTTATATGTTTTTTTTAAGTTAGACAATCACTCCTGAAAGTTTGTCGGTAGAGTTATTGGTGCAGATAGGCCAAAAATTGTAAAATCGCATTGTTTAAATTAATTTTTTAGTTAACACTTTTGTTATTGTTTTTGAATCGTTCTAATTAAAATAATAATGATATCTTAGCAGTTTATTTGGTTTCCTAAAATATCTATATTTATAAAATAATCTATTAATATTAAGACTTAAATTAATAAGTAAATTAATGCAAATGAAAATATCCATTAAGAAAAGCATTGGGGTGTGAAAAATAGTTCAAGGATTTCGGACAAGAAATCAATTTATAATTTAAAGCATTTTAAAATACTGTTTTTTTAATCCTTATATCAAGTAAAACATATACAGGGTGTTACAAGAGAGTTAGTTAAATTGGGGCAAAGTTGCGCTTTTTTGCGCTTAACAATATTCCGTTTTAAACATTTAAAAATTTGTAGCTGTTCCGGAATAATTCGGAAAAAAAAACAAATTTTGCGAAATAGTTTTAATTTTTTTTTGACGTTTCGTCTCTGAGCTACCATCATCCATTTTTTTTTGTTTTACACTTGGTAGTTTCCTTTTAAGCAGAATTCATATTTTTTGACATACCTTGTATACCACTGCAAAAAATTAATATCTAATAATTTTATTTTGGGTTTTAGACCATGCAGAGCTTTCTATAAGGCATAACTTTATTCGTTAAATTAAAAATAAAAAAGCTTTTTATATGGTGCAACCTTAAATACACACGCTGTATAAACAGTTAACCAACAGCTTAAAGTTAAGTTAAAATTTTTATTTAAAGCTATGGTATGTACAGTAAAAACATAAATTAAGCGTTATCCTATGTAAAATATGTGATATAATTTTGCAGTTAACAGCTTTATAACAAGCAAGCATTATTACTATAATCTGATCTTGATTGCGCATTGCCTACCTATACGCAGATACAACTTATAGAGATGGTGCAAATAAAAGGTGTGTGTTACTGGGCTTAGTCTATAGACGGATCAGCCATAAATTTATTGTAATGACGTATAAACTCCATAATTTTACCGGTAATAATACCTACATGGGCATCGTATACTTTATTATCAATATTAATTTTTATTTATTTCATTCAGCGTGTTTAAATTTTATTTCTTCATTTGTACCTTCGCTTCGTTGTCTTCAGTGGCGTATAAGATTGCAAGATACCCCTCAACAAAAAAATGTACGTTTAAAAAAAATGGGATGTTACTTTTTTGTAAATTAACAATTAACTATTTGTTTTAACTACTAGGGGTAATAAATTTAAAAATGAAAATAATTGTTTTAATTTGTAGCTAAACGGCTATATTGGATTATTAATAGTTTGCATAAATATTAATAGTATAGTGGAGACGTGAGTTTTCTACAAAAAATATTTTATGTAATCGGTTGTTGGTATTTTGGATTTAAAATAAAATTCTAAGAAAATGAAATTTATAAATTTTCCCGCACTTGAAAATTTAAAAAAATATCCTAAAAGAAAAGAAAATTTCAGTAGGACAAATTCCGACTTCCAAAGTTGTAGCTCCATTATTTATAATTTTAATTTAATGTTGAAAATTGCGTTGCTTTTTATGTAGTTTTTATTTTTTTTTATTTATAAAGCAACTAAAAATATTCAGTATTAAAGATATTTATAAAATACTGACTAAAAAAACAGCCTGTATCTCAGAAAAAAAGCAAATCAGAACATATGTTTATAGAAACTGGTCTTTATAAAATAGGATAAGAGATCATCCTTTAAAGTTTCGTACTGTAGTTAGGAAATACACTGTATTTTAATTTTGAAAACAAGTCTTTTTTAGGCCACACTGTACATACAACATATACATATTTTTATGGAACTGAATTTTCTCATCAAACTACTTTTTACGAAGAGACACTTTTTTCGTAAACTAATTAATTAAAAACTTTTCCATTTGGTTAGAACTTCCGAAGACACGCTGTCGAAGAAGAGCTGTCAAAAGGAAAAAAATAGGAACAATATTTAAACTTTTACAAGATATTTTATGACCACTAGTGCCCATGAAAATTTAATTAATTAACAATTGAATAACTTTAACAAAAATAAAGGTAAGAAGTTTTAGACAGAGAGACTATGACACAGGCCTGAGAAGAATTTGTAATTTGGCAATTTTAGTTTTTTAGGTTAGTTTTGACGTATTATTAACCAAATCAATAGTCGTTTGTCTCTCACGTACAGTTTTTTTCTATAAGATAATCGTATTATTTATTATAGTTACCGCCAGAAATGTTGAACCATATGAAAAACTTTTTATTTTGGATTTTTTAAAAAATGTATTCCTGATAACAATCTCTGCATACAGCGAAACTCACAAAACACTGACCAAAATTTAAATAAACCATAGCGTATATCAGGTAGGTGCAAATTAACGAATATGACACGAGAGAAAACTACCTTTATTTTTAAACTTAGAGAAAAATTTATTTGGAAAACTTGTTTAGAATTAAAAGTTATGTCAAATTTCAAAAGCAAAACCTATCAAAAAATTAAAAAAAACTTACTTTTCCTACTTAGCTCGTAAAGAGATTAGATGGAATTAAATTAACTGGCGTAAGTCATCCTTACTGCCCTCTAATTTCGAAAAAAATGTCAAAGCTTTGTTATTCTTAAAGCATTTAAGGAAGTTATAAATACATTTTTAGGAAATACTAAACACCAAAATTATGTTACAATTGTGGGGAACATGCTGGACACATTTAAGGCCTTAGATTGCAATATGAGCAGAGAGGGATTAAAATTCACTTTTACACGCGACTAGTTTCCTACAAACCTCGGTGATGTTAGTGAAGATAAGGGTGAGCGCTTCCACCGGAACATTAAAGAAATAAGGATACGTTATCAGGGGCGATTGGATAGCAAAATGATGGCGGCCTATTGTTGTATGTTGAAGAGGGATATTCCCCATAGATATTCCTATAGCCGAGTATAAGAAAAAAACCACCAAACGGAGCTTTTTGAGCAGAAGAGAAAGATTTTCTAAGAAGATCAAAGAGTAGGTGGTGCTTTTTTGCCATATTTTTTGTTTAATGTTGTAATCTTTTATGTTTATTTTGTAAATATATCTTTATAAAAATATTCCCTATATAATTATACATAAACATTATTATTTACGTAGATTGTCTGTTGACCAAAAACCTTACGTGATAAAAAAAAAACTAAAAACAGATTTGGAATCAGGGACACCAAATTAACCAAGTTCAGTAGAGAACATCAATTCACTTTCAATAAGGTGTACAAACGCAGGCCTGTGTAATTAATCTTGAAGTGTTTAGATGACTCTATAATTTATTCATATCTTAAACTTAATTTTTAATTTCATAAAAAAAATATTTTGTATTGTACACTTTGCGTGGCGAAGGCGCGCGGTAGGTTGGTACCAAAACGTCCTCGCGGAACCCAATTTTCAACGTTAAATTATAAATATTGGAGGTATAACTCCGGGACATTTACTACCAAAATTTTCTTCCCTTTGGATTAATTTTTTTAAATTTTACCTAGCTTCAATATTTTTTTAGTTATAGCTACAAAGTGGAGATGCCCTTTTTTTCTCTTCGTTTTCTGTTTATAACATTTGCAATTCTTTAGTGCGAGATTATTAAAAATTCCCCTTTCTTTAATTTTTTTTATCCAAAATACCAACAATCATATTTTTACAATTACGAGAACTATTTTTCGCAGAAAACTCACTTTTCGACCAGACTAGAAAGGTTGGTAGAACGCTACATGCCTTTACAATTTTGTCTTGTTTAATTAAAAACTAAAAGCTCTCGAATAAAATATTTACATCGCACAATCACAAGCACAATTAAAACCTAACCCGATATTTATTTGGATCTTAGTAGACTAGACACGCCGCGCCGCTAGCTTTAATCTTGAATCCCAAATACTGATTAAAAAATTATGCAGATGAATACCAAACACACACACATGTAGCCAAATAGTCCCTGAGTCAGTAATGTAATATACTCCATAATAAGAACACTTTTAAAACCTTTTTAGGGTGGTTCCTTCTGACGAGTCTACCACGAATATTCATACCGCCATATATGGAAATGGCGCTTTAACCCAGCCTGTCGATGTCAAATGTTTCGGGTGTCGGACTGGGCAAACGCGTCACTTTTTTCTGGACAAGTTTACCACAATGTTTTCCATGTAATTTTTAAACATTGTGCCAAAAATCGTAAGAGTTACAAGGGTTACAGTCACGAAACCCGCCTAGCCCCATACCCAAAGCATGGGTTTGAGCCTTATGGCTTCATGATTGTCGAAACATTTGACATTAACATGCTGGGCTAAAGCGCCGCTTCCATATATGTCGTTATGAATATTCGAAGTAAACTCGTCAAAAGAAACGCCACGCCCGTAGGCTATAAATGTTTGCCGCCCCAAATTTAAAGAGTAAACAAAAAGTTTTTCGGTCCAAAATTTTTGAGGACCAAAAAAAAAAGGTCCTCACTTCCATTTTTCAACTTTTTTAATGTTTCTAAATTGACATAAACAATTCATAAAGTAAATCTGCCGCCCACTAAAAATTTGCCGTCCTAGGCTCCAGCCTACTCAGCCTGCTGGTAAATCCAACACTGTTTTAAAGGTGTTTTTATCATGAACTCGATTTAATTACTGACCCAGGGTCTAAAATATATGTCTTTTCTGAATAGGATTCAGAATATCGAGTATTTTAATACTACCCAACCCTGCTTATAACACGTATGTGCGTTTTTATACCTTTAAGAAATTATTCCGCAAACGTGCTCCTAACCCAACTTTAATTTTATATGGTGCGAATGTTAAAAGAGAACCATAATTAGGTATTGCAAACTCCATGGTTTTAGTGCGATTAATAACGAGAATTTGCAGGTAATGTATGTGTGAAAATATAAAATAATTCTACACAGAACCGTTTTGTTAAAGCAATGGTTGTGAACTTATTACATGCTGGTATGTTGAATGCGAGTAAATTATTATATTATTAAGAATTTCTTGTACTTGTTAAAAAAATAACAAAATGTATATTATCTTAATAACGTCAGTTCACCAAATCTAACTTAGTTAAATAAGTTGAAAATTTTTCGATTTTATGAAATACTTCCTCATACTTCCTCATACTTCCTCATACTTCCCCATACTTCCTCATACTTTTCCATACTATACTCTCCCATACTTCCTCATATTTTATCATAGTTTTCCATATACAGTGTGTGTACTAAAGTTCGCACCATATGGAAACTTTTTTATTCTTAATTTACGAAAAAAAGTTATTTTTATAAGGGTTTTTCATGGTCTAAAACCTAAAATGCAGTGGTATAGGCGGTATGTTAAAAATATAAATTTTGCATAAGAGAAAAGTCCCTTTTTTTCGTAATAATTAAACATTTTTATAAATAAAAAATGTTAAGGAATAAAAATAGCATTTAAATACTTATGCAAATTGGTGTATTTATACGAAAACCCTTTCTTTCTGCGCTAACGATCGTTTTTGTCACTTTTCTCTATTTTGACAGTTTTTAAGCTTTCTTTACATAGTACATTTCAAAATAAGTATGCACTAAGGTACATATATATATATATATATATATATATATATATATATATATATATATATATATATTTCCTCGTACTTTCCCATACTTCTTTATACTTCCCCATACTTCTTCATACTTCCCCGTACTTTTTATATATTCCCATACTTCCTTATAATTTCCAATAATTTGCTATACTTCCCCACAATTCTCCATACTTTCCCTTCGTTGTGGCGAGTGCAGCGGTACGTATCAGCTTCTCACCGCAGCGATCCGGGTTCGAATCTCGCTCGGAACCGGACATTGGCATTTAATCGCTCGTCACCTCACAGATGGCTTGGCAAACCACTGTGTAGTATTTTGCCTACCCCAGGTAGTAGTTATTTATAAAATAACGTCCGTGGTGGCACTACCGCGTTGTCTAAAGTTTTAGACCATGCAAAACCCTTATAAAAAATAACGTTATTTCGTAAAGTAAGAATAAAAAGTTTCCATATATGGTGCGAACTTAAGTAGACACACTGTATATGGGAAACTATGGGGAAATATGAGGAATATGGGGACTATGGGAAAGTATGAGGAAGTATTTCATAAAATCGAAAAATTTTTAACAGAAAAGATGCTTAGTATATTTATGCACTGTATACTATTATTTAATACACCTATAAATTGAGTTACGTTTATTATACTTGTAATTTTAGGTTTGTTCCAGCAGAATGTTGGAAACATGTTAGCAACAATCGTAAACTGCAGAAATTGTTACAAACACTAGTCAGAAATATTGACAATAGTTTTCTGCTGGAACGAAAAATAAACAAGGCGTGCATACTGCGTATACGTCAAGACAAGAAAGGTTATGTTAAAAATTGTCAGCAATGTTTGAAGAAAGTTTGCAAACAGTTTCCAACATCTTAAAACTACTGCTGGAAAAACAAACAATTGTATAATGTTAGAAACATGACACTGCTGGAACGAGAAATTTGACGTGCGCAGAATCCGAACGGTTGCAAACATTTCTGACAGCCTGCTGGAACAAACATATATTTAACTTGTTTGCTTGTACCTATGTAGCCATAGATTGTTACTAAATAATTTTTGCATTATTTATTTAAGAAATGTTTTTATCTTTTGGTAAATATCAATTAAGTAGACATATCTAATACAAAAATAAGGTTGCATAATTAATTTCTAAAATATATATATTTTTATATTTAGGTCCGTTTCATCATTAATTATTTGGCAACTATTTAAATAAATGGTTTTCCTTTAAAGCAAGACAAATGTTTTTTTTTAATTATTTTTTTAATTTAAGCATTTTGTTTTGAGTTTTTAGAACATAAATACCAGCTGTGTTTACTAAGTAGGGATGCGCGATGTTCATCGATGGTATGAAAACATCGATGTTAAGGTTGATCGATGGTCGATGCTCGGGTATTGAAAACATCGATGCTAACATCGAGGCTTTCTTCTAACCTCGGCATGTAAAAAAAAATAACAAGGTGTAATTTAGGTGATTGTTTTTTTATTTCTCCTATAATCCCTTTAAAATTGGTAGTCGCATATACTTTTTACCGATTTAAGTATTTCTATAAAGCTAATAAAAAATATATATAAACCCTAAGGCTACAACTACGATACCAAGCGTCAAGCGGCGAGCAGGGAGTGTAAGAGCTCTGCCTTTGATCTTTATTTTAGCATTTTTAAATCAGGTGGCTGCAATATAGGTGAGCAAAAAAGCCCCGCTGCTTGCCGCTTGAACTGAACAAACATATTAGCGGAGCGTTGCTAATGTATGTAAATTGGTTTCAAAACGCTGTTTACCACAAAATATCGTAGCCAGTACCGGCCACCAATACAGTTATTCGACACTCTTCGCTCGCCGATTTCACTTGGTATCGTAGCCGAGACCTTACAGTGGAAAAAAGTATTTTATAACTTGACATTTGCGAAAGTAATAGCAAAGATTGAAAATTTAAATAGATTCACAAAACCAAAAGCCGTGTATCAATAACTTTTTGTGGTAATGCTCGACGTTTGGAAGATAACGTGTCGTTGCTATTTGGCGGCGCTGCGCCTTTATAAAAAATGCCGTAACGTCATATAGGTTTTATTTTTTAGTTGTTAAATTTGTTTTCTTTTATCGCCATCAGTGAGGGATTAGAAAATGGTATTGAAAAGCAAATTATGCGTGGTGGGTAATAATAAAATAATTAAATATTTTGACAATTTTTAATACATTTTGAATCTTGTAATGTAACTTGGTATTTAGGTATTTGACATGAACTATTTCGATTACTTTGCTTTTAGCCTAAAATTTGTGTTTTCTGAATTTTATCATTTATGAAAATGTATCGACTTTTCTCCCGGCTCTTAAAAGTCTTGTAAACAGGGCGTTTATAGACAAATGTTTTTTGTTTAAAATAAAGTGGAGTTTGCTTTGTAAACATGTCAAAATGTGTCAAATCTCTTTTTATTCCTAAAAGCGGAAAAAGTATTGTGTTTAAACTACCAAGTAATATCAAATAAAGAAATATTACAAACGGTAACAGATAAATACATTTTTTATGAATTTTCCGGTCCCAACACGTTATGATTTACATTTTATTATAACTTAGTAGGTTTAATGAAAAAAATACAAGAGCCAAAAAAGATTCCAAATAAATTTAAGTATCCGAATGTATATTTTTGTAGGTCATTGCATAGGGCTTTCTTTAAATTTGATTAGCTATAACTATAGAAATAGCTTTCACGACTTTTATTAATCTTAATAAAGAGAAGTAATATTTAAAAGGTATATTTTTATAATAGCAATACTTTCGTAGAATTTCATTATTTTTTCGTTAAAAAAAAACCAACTAAAATGGTTTCGCCATACTGCGATACCTGCCTGCCTAAGGGTTGACTTTTGATTCCATATTTATAAAGGAAAATACCCTGAATTTTAAACAAGATATCACCACCTAAAATTTTCGCATTTCTTTAGAAACCAGTGGCGGATTTACATTTTTGCCGCCCGTAGGCCATTGCTGCATACAAAAATGTATTCAAAAGATGCATTTTTTAAGGCGCCTTTTGAAAAATTTATTAACTTTGTAAATAAGAACTGGCCCAAGTTGAGTATCACTTTTGGTAGTTATCACCCAGGAGCTTTTTGAGGTCGCTGATCAGGATTATGTTATTTAAATTGACCCTCCAAATACCTGAAGCTAAGGAGCGGGAGGAAAGGAAGAAGCGAAACTGAATTCAAATATGGCATCTGTAAACAACCCACGGACACCTGGGGCGCCCTAACTTGGACGCAGACATCATTTTTAAGGATTTTCCCGACAAAGAGTGCCAAAAACAACAAGAAAATAGGCGCTAAATAGGAATTTTATGTCGAAAATGACCCTTCAAACACATGGTTTACCGAAACCTACTCATGAACTGCATATCCGGAGCTTTTTTGAAAAAATCGAAAAAGACAAACAGAAAATCATAAAGAGGGTTTTTTGGGGCGCTAAATTCGAATTTATTGCTGTATTTCGACCACTACTCGGTCCGATATCTATCACTCGATTAGTGTATTCCTTTTATCTTGTAGAACCGTTCTGAACCGTTCTCTGAACTGTCAATAGTGTCAAGAACGGTTCTACAATATAAAATAATGTTAAAAAATTGTAAAAGGAACACTTATGGTGTCGTTCCGGGCGATTCTGGAGCATAAAAGGAATAGAGCAAATACCAACACTAAAGCTTAAATGTTAACTTAGCTAATTTGCGCTCCAAGCTTTTTATCCTTCAGTCGTCAAAAAACGTTTTGGATGCAGCGGGAACTCCGTGTATCTGTAGCATTCTACAGATCCACTTCATTCTACGTCACTCGCACTCTGTGTTCAAGAAAACACGCTTAAAGTCGATCAAATTTGT
This sequence comes from Listronotus bonariensis, assembly GCA_014170235.1. Taxonomy (NCBI): domain Eukaryota; kingdom Metazoa; phylum Arthropoda; class Insecta; order Coleoptera; family Curculionidae; genus Listronotus; species Listronotus bonariensis. Next base: position 57,485 of record JACEGR010005457.1, read on the forward strand.
TGCCTATAAGCGAGGTCTACGAACGTGTGGAGTTCTACCAAATTTTTAAAAAGTCGTACATAACCCTAAAATAAATTTAGGTCTTGGTTAGTTTGCTATGATTTATATATTTATTTGGTTGTTTTTGTGGGATTAAAATGCAAAAATTTATTTTATTTTTTTGTACAATAATTGTAAAATATAATTTTTGTTCTAGTCATGTTTTTAGTCTTCAACCAATGCGACCTTGATTTTTGCAAAAGATTCACAATTGTATAAAGGTAATTCGGTTTGAATTTTTTAGTTTAGATAAATTGGTCACATATTTTTCCTTTACTAATTTAAATGATTTACAGTAGGAAACATTAATAGCTAATTATTTTGAAAAGAGGCTAAGTTAATCTTCAAAAAAATAAAATTAATTTTATAAAAGACATAATAACTGATAATGCCATAGTCCATAATTGACTCCAAGAGTAAAAGAGAATAAAATTAAATAAAAATTGATTAAAGACCTAGTCCTTTTTTGTTTCGTGCTTAAAAAATAAATTAAAAACTCAATTTCTCAATAATGATATTCCGTAAATCGAATTCGCAGCTGTATGTGTGTCCTTTTCCATCTTGTCTTGCACAGTTAAACAGAGAAGTATTAGTACTCATATAGACGTTTTACGAACATTTCCCATGTTTTGTCTATTATGACACAGAGTTCCAAAAAGTTGAATTATCGACTTCTCAAGTAGAAATCTACGATTGAAAGCGAGGTGTAGAATTCTATAGAGTACGGAGTCCCGCTGCAGGTTCTTTTGTGAACGTTTTAGTACGATACATAAATATTAATTTGCATCATTATGTATATCAAAATTTAGGTGATTAATTCTTTTTATTATGCATTCATAAAATAAGATGTTTGAAATGTTCCTGAAAAAAATAGTTTTACAGATAACATTGCGTTATCAAGTAAGACCGCCAAGAGAAAATTTCTCTGGCCAAGGTGGCGCCAAACCATATACTTGCGATTTAGCAGTGTAGATATTTAAAATTTTGTTAGTGATGCCAATAATGTATTTTATTTTAATTATTTTTATATAAAATATTATGAAAAACTTTTTTTTTGTTTGGTTTAACCTTTTAGTTTTATGTTATATTTTTATTTTTTGTTTTATTTAAAAGAATCTGAATGTCTAGGGCTTATAATAATTATTAGATAACAAGTTATATGGTTTAATTAATTAAAAAATGGTATATTTATAGTAAGTACTACTACTTACTGTTTTCTTTCCTAAGCTCAATATTTTCTTTATTCTTATCAAAAATTGAAACGAAATTGTCACTGCCAGCTATTCCTATAATAATGGAGTTGTTATATACATACATCTTGTAATCTGAATTTTTCGTATTTCCTATACAGGGTGTTATGGAAATACTTTAATATATTGAAATGGGTGACTCCTGGGACAGTGTAGAGACACACTGAGTACTTTTTTGTTTAATTCAAACTTTTTTACAATTTGTAAAAATACCTTCTTTTCACCTATCTGCTACGTCCCTGGTTACGTAAAGACTATAAACACAGACAGTAGACCTATTTGTTTGCGATGTTGCCAAACGTCCTATTTTATACCCAATAAACGATATAAATACATAATAGAATAAAAAGGTAAAATGTTATTATATTCTATTTTTTTATAAATTTACTTTAAAAAATTATTAAAAGCCTTATATCAAAATAAATTGTAACAAAAAATATTTAAATAAAGGTCGATTTACCTTCAATACGGAATATGTTCTAAATTTTGATTCCAAACATGCATTTATTTTCCGCTGCATACTGTTTCTCACACGCGCAAAAATGTTTTCATTGTTTCTTATTTGCTGAGCCGCTAGTTCCACACGATTTCGCAACTGTTCTAAACTGTTAATGGGTTCACTATAAACAAACTCTTTCATAGTTCCCCGGCTTGCCGAGCATTTTGCCTAGCTTCCCCATAACACAAAACCATGTCAGTCAACTCGATTGAATTTCGTTGCATTTTACGTAAATTAAAACAAAATGCAAAACTTAATAAACGCACAATTTGGTAAATTCTTCGCAATATTATTTAAAACGCAAACCAGGGCAAGCGAATTTCGTCTTTCTGTAACCTTGCATAGCATAAGGAAGCCTTCTTATTGGTCAGTTAAATCATGCCGGCTTCCTTGACAACAACAACGCGAATTTGCGATGTTCAGCTGTACAATTGTACTACATCTAGTACATTTAGTATATTTAGTTTTTTTATGTTTATGGCAGTCCATGTTAGTAGCACAAAAGCTAAGTACTAAGTACCGTGGGTGCCAGATTTTTAGATGTTAAACCCATTTAACGACTGAATAATGTTATCCAGAGGGCACCACCATTTTATCGTAGATTTCAAAGCACACAATAGAGGACAATAATATACCGGCATAAAAAAAGTTAACCAATTTTTATTATCTACTTATGAGCGGCGTAGGCGTTACATTAAATAATAACCTTAAATAACATTTAGAGCTACAACAGCTTTTAGAAGGCTAGGATTTTTCTTGGCTGGAAAGTACTTTTATTTTCACGAGTACACTCTTTACACTTTCACCATAAACTTCCCTTCTCTTCCGTACCAATGAGATGTACAGTAATATAGCAACACAAAGTAATTGTTTCATGCATTTTGTAACCGTACATCTGAAGAAGCCCCAAAATGTCCACTTCGGCTCCTTTATCCCTAAGGTATGTTAAATATGCCGTCTACTTTTTATACCCACGGTAATAAGTTCCTAGACATCAAGCTTTTATGAATTATCAAAAGAAAAAACAAACCCTGCATTTTGTAGTAAAAATTTTGATTAAAAAAACCTAATTAAATTGAAAGCACCTAGTTTAACCAAAAGAATTCGCTGTAAGTATCATTTTATCGCCCATAACCAGAACAACATGAGACAAAGAAAACGGTTTAAAAAGAATTGAACTTACAAGTTTCAGTAAATTGATAAACCCAGTTACGTGCAAATTGCAAAAATGTTAGAATAAATTGCAATAAATTTCTTGCAAAAAACATCTAACCTGTAAAAACACCTGTGTTTGTGGCGCTGAACACGGATCTGAAAAAATTTTTAGTCGGATACATTTGTTTCCGAGATATCCATCATTAAAGTTGGCATTTGAACTAACCTCATTTTCACTTATTCTCCCTTCTTTTGGCATACAATTCTTGATTTTAAGTTAAAGTGGTACACAATATTTGATTTTCACCTTTTAAAACCTCATTCTTCTACGTATTTTACACTTTTTTGAATTAAATTGCATAGCTTCGCTTTCAATCGTTTTTAATCGTAGCAGAATATGGTGGAGGCGGTGGAGCAGTGAATGCACGGTTGCAACGTTTTTAAAGGGACCCTTCCCAATTTATTTGATAAAAGGTGTAAAAAACATAGAAACACGGGGTTTTAAAAGGTGAAAATCAAATATTGTGGCCCACTTTAGCTTTAAATCAAGAATTGTGTGCAAAAGAGGGGTGAATAATGGTGAAAATAAGGTTAGTTTAAATGCCAACTTTGATGATGATTATCTCTGAAACCAAACATTTCCGACTAAAATTTCGTTCAGATTCGTGATCAGCGCCCCAAAAAAACCCAACATACCAAATTTGGTTAAAATCGGAGTTGCGGACACTTTCTGTACAATTACCGTAGTTTTTTTGTACATTTGTCTCATAGGGAATAATCTTTTGTACTCTTTTCTCGTGTGAACCAAGATCGTTTGACTAGGTAAGGTTGCCTCGTAAGCCTTGCAACATGGCGGACCATACGTCACATATGTATTTTGCTCATTATTTAATGAAGTTTTTAACAGTGTAGTTTGTGTTTTTTGTCAATATTAAAGAAATACTTTTAAATACTGTTAATTCCAGTTGTTACCGTAACTTCTTTATTTCCTATTAATAAATTATTTAACAATGATTATTCTTTGTTTGCTATGTTGGCGCCAAGGAACCAGCAGTGCGGTACATATGTGACGTAATGAGGCAACCTTACCTAGTCAAACGATCTTGTGTAAACCACCTGTCGTCTGTCAACTCTTAATTTTGATGAAAGAAAAGCGAAATGTAACAAAAACTTTATTTAAAAACGCAGTAAAATTTGTTTTAATAGTGTTTTGCAATAAAAATACCGTTTTGTGTATTTTAATTCAATTCTTTGTGCGCATACGTGTCGCGTCGCAGTGTTTAAAAAGTTTGTAAGGTAATTAACCACCTAAAAGTGTACTTGATTTGTGGAAAAAGTAATCTTTACATTCATTATACGCTCAAACAACCTAGTAGCGTAATAAAGGATAATTTGTGTAATCATGTAAGTTTTTCGTTTGATCGAATTGAAACAGCAAAACCCATAGATAAACTGGTAAAGAACAAAATAAATTTGGCAACTTTTCTCAAGCTTGTTGACTTAACCACGTGTTATAACTGCTTTCAGCTGTTTTTGACAGCGACAGAAGGTAAACATATGTATTTAAAGGGATTTAAAGAGCTGGTCAGTAGCGGGTTTGCTTTTTAATCGTAAAATTTTGGGGTTCATTATCACTGTTATTTATGGTGGTCCGCCATTTTTAATAATTTTTATTCAATTTATTTTTACACAAGGATTTTGGGGTTTAAATATATTAAAGTATTTCCATAACACCCTGTATAAACTTACTTGTAATCGATATTTGCCTGTATACACACTTATTGAAATTTATAAAAGCCTCGGTAAATATTTATGACTTCAGGTCTTGTCATGGAGGGATAAAATATGGATCCCGTATAAAATTATACATTGTACAAGAAATATCGAAATCTATTATTAGTATTACACAGGTCCGGGAAGCCCAGCACACTTAAGCAAATTTGAATATTGTGAAGTGTCAGTAACATATAGGTCTCCATTAAAAATGGCTGAAATCTAGGGATGCCAGATGTGCTGCAGAAAAAACCGGACATAAAAGAACCTCTTTTTTATTCGGTAAAAGAGCTATTTATATACAGGGTGTTTTAAAAAACATGGACCATCACTCGTGGGGTAATTCTTTACTATAAATTAATAAAAAAGTTCCATGCACATGGGTCCGAAAACGCATGGTTTCTGATATACAGGGACTTAAAGTTTCATTTTTTTTTCAATTTTTTTAATGACTTAAAAACCGGTGGTCACTTTCAACATTTTCTCTAGCTTTAAGTCAATTGTGCATTGTACAAAAACAAGAGTTTTGAATAATTATTGTGCTTTTACGATTACTTTTTTCATTACGCCGCCGAATGGGTACTTTGCACATTTTTATAAGATTAACCATATCTGGGATTAGAGAAACCCTAAACAAAAAATATCAAGAGGTAAGTTTTGTGGCTTATGTAATAAGCTTCATAACTAGTGCATCAGAATTGGCCAAAAGTCAGTGAGTGGCGCACATAATTTTTCTCCAAATACATTTTTACAGTTACCCCGTACGCACGCCACTGCCGCAGCATTTAATTAAAACTGTGCACTTTATTAATACACTTTAAAGTTCCAAGTTTCATTAAAATCACTTAAGTGGTTTTTAAGTCTTTTAAAAAATTCAAATTTTTACTCCCTGTATATCGGAAACCATGCGTTTCCGGACCCATGTGCATAGGACATTTTTAGTATTATTTTTAGTAAAGAATTACCCTACGAGTGGTGGTCCATGTTTGTTAAAACACCCTGTATATAGAAAAGTTCACTTTAGCCCAGTGGCATTTCCAGAGCTACGTAAACGAATATTTCTGACAAAAAATGGACGCCACTGACTTTTAAGCAAGTTTGTTATTTTAGTTAAACTAAGCAAGTAAAAACATAGCTTTCTATTTCCTTTTTTTCTATCCCGTTAATTTTTTCAGAATAATAAAATTTACCTAACTGCATACCACTGGCCTTGATACTAAAAGTAATAATTATATAAAAATTAACCACAATAACCACAAACGCTAAATTTAATACCAGTATCCTTTTTAAAAAAATGTCGTTATTTCTTTATTGTTTTCTAAAGATCGTGCTAATCGTGTTTATATTTGTGAGTAAATAGTGAACTAAAATGACATTAACAATTGTATAAACTATATTTTTAATTTTAAATTGGTTAAAAAGGGCTTCGATGACGTCACAATATCAACCGTTTACTGTCACATCGAAGTTGGGTCACCTTCTCTTTAAACACCTTGGTGGTAGCTAGTATCGTCTTTGGTGATAGACCTGTCAAAAGGAACCCCCCTCTTCCTAAAAGGTTTTTGAAAGGGTTCGTATCATAAAGTCCATTTCATTACTGGCCCAGAGACTATGGGCTTTATTACCTGCACGTTCCTTAATGTTGCTATATACAAGGTGATTCTAAAATCGATCACAAAACTTAAGGGGGTGATTCTACTTGACAAAATAAGGGTAGAGCTTCATATATTTTTTTCAAAATGTCATTTGTTTTCGAGTTACAAGCCGTCAAAAAGGGTTCTGGTTAGTTCTGGTTAGTTCTAGCGCCCCCAGCTTTGAGATATCTGTCAAAATAAAAATGTTATGATGTAAATAAATTTTAGGTTTTAGGTAAAGTGCCCTCTGGCGCTATTTAAAAAAGTACTTTTTGTCTTAAAATGTCAGAATCTGCAAAGCTCGATTTGTGTGCCAAATATCAACTGGATTGGTTTAAAAATAAATGCAATATGGCGAAAAAACCAAAATAAAAATTAAACTTTGACGGCTTGTAACTCAAAAACGAATGACATTTTGAAAAAAAGTTATATGAAGCTTTAGATTTTGAATCACCCTGTATTTAAAGTAAACCAATTTTTGAAAATTTATCTACGTCTTCTAATTTTGTAATTTAAAAAAAAAAAATAAGTTAAAATAGTTATAAATTTGCCAATGTAATGTTTAAATAAATTCCAATATTTTATATCGTGTAAAGCACCGACAAATAAACAAACAACGGAAGGAAGTGATGCAGACCTATGAAATACGTGTGTTCGTACCAAGAAGATAATAAAAATAAAGTAATGTCAACTTGTCGCTATGTTAGTCGGTAATAATACACCGATGTTACAAATCTATGTTGTTTATTTATGAAACTGCTTGAAATTTATTTAATCAAGCTTTGCGGCTGTTTAATGGCAGCAATAATGGTGGCAATTCTGTAATCAGAATATTACAACGCCTCAAGAAATCGGAGCACTTTGTATCGCTACGATTTGTTTTAACGATTTAGGTAGGTGATTATGATAATTACATTTTTACTTTTATTAGAGAGGGCAGAATTGAGTCGTTTAAATCATGTATTCAAATACGAATCTTGAATACCATATTCTAAAAGTATTCGAGTAGTTTTTTTAGACCAAAAAAGTCCTTACACCTAAAGAGAAAGACTTCCAGAAAATTCATTATGTTTCCTTGTTCTTACTTTTTTCTTATTAAAAAAGTGTATTTTGATCCTGGTATTTGACATTGCGGTATTCGAATACGACTTTTGAGTATTCAAATACTTGAAATCTCAGAATTCCAATCCTAGTATTGATATTTCAGTATTCTAATACTTGAAGTCCCGGTATTCGAATACTTGAAATTCTGCTATTCGAAAACGACAAAGCCAGACCGATGCATTATTCTAAAGAAAAATGTTTAAATGCAGACGTTCTTTGTCTAATCTCTACCTGCTACTGGTCAAGTTACAGAAACTTGATTGAACCCATCGAGCTAACACGACGCGACGTGTATTTGCTTAATCCACAGTTTTTTTTTATTTAAAAGTTGGGTAAAATTAGGTATTTATCAGAGTTGAGTAGTATTGGAACACACACAGAAGACATTTGGCTGGTATTTGAATACATCTTCTTTGGTTGGGATTCGGGATTCTGGATGGTAAAAACCATTTTTGAATCATAGTTGTATTATTTGAATACTTGGTTTGTATTCATATTTTGTTATTCAGAACCTTTATTTAAATCCTGGTATTTAAATGCCGGTATCCGAACACAGTTTTTTAGTATTCAAATACTAGGTTTGGTCCTGTATTCGAATCCTGGTGTTAAAATTACGACAGGATTTTTTTTGGCGTTCAAAAAGTTTTTAAGAATACCGAATTCATTGCGGTAAAATAGTTTTTCTAGTGACAAGATCAAGTGGGACACGATTTTGTTAGGCTTAAGGCTTTTATGTTATTTTGAGATGAGGACCTTTTTTTGATCTTCAAAACATTTACAGGGATACTGAATCGTGTTATTTAAGTACAGAAGTATTCAATTACTTTTTTCTTTGCATTTTAATCCTTGGTATTCAAGTACTTGTTAGACCACGGTATTCAAGATTCGTATTCGACCCAACTTTACTCTGGTATGTATACAGGATGTAATTTAATTGATGGCTAAAAATTCAGGGTATGATTCCTTAGCCTATTTTAGGAAGAAAAGTTCATATAAACATATGTCCTAAACGTCTTTACTTTTGAGATACAGGTTGTTACAATTTTCTCTTAAAGTAAACAAGATTCGAAAAAAATTAGAAGTCATGAAAGCAGTATTTTTATTTGCTTAATCTAAATAAAGCACAAAAATTTTACAGACATTTACACAGTCAGTGGCGTACCATTTTTTTGTAGGAAATATTCCTTCAGTTACCTCTCGAGACGCCACTGGACTTACTGAATGTAACTAAGGTAGTGATAAATTACCCCTTAATGTCGTTAATAATATTACCAAATTAAAACAAAATCGGGTAAAGAATAGTTAGGATATTTAAAAAATTGATTTTTCTTTATACTTTAACACTTTGTTAAGATAGCTTAGTGACTTAAGGGTCCGATACTTTGGTTTTTGAGTTGAAGCAAATGCTTTATACAGTGAATAAAGTATGTCAACATTAGTAGATTTTTGAACAGACCCACCTCAAAAGTCCTGCTGGCACCCCCCACCCCTTCTCAAAGTTGGTTAAGGGATTGATATAGTTTTTTTCTAATATTTTCTAAACCGTAAATGATAAAAACTGATTTTAGTGTCGTTAGATAGAGCACAAAATTCTGCAAAATAATAATAATTAAAATTGTATTTTTGTTTATTACGGAAGAATTTCCAATATAAAAAAAGTTGGAGGGGAGCATCCACAAGGCCTTTTTACGATATATCTTCCAAGCCGTCTACCAAACAAAAAGAATATAAGACACAAAAATTAAGGCCAAAGTTTTTCCTATCGAATGGTATATAACAATATACTATTTTCTTATAAAATAAAGCTACCAGTGGCGTACAAAAGTAGCACTACACCAGTATAGTAGGTAGTTAAAAATAGAAATTTTTAATGTTATACTTTTTTTTTCAGAATATTTCTCACTTTAGTTATATTAATTATTAGTATTACCTTATTGCGCATAATAGTAATATTAAAAATAATATTTTTGTTTTTTTTTGGAAGACTCTACAACAAAAAAAGTCGAAGGGGAGTATCCATACGGCACTTTTACCATATATCTTTCAAACCATTAACAAAAAAAAATAAACAAAATAAACGACAAACCACAAAGTTATCATTTAGACTATTATCTTTTAAAATAAAGCTCCCAGTGGCGTACCAAATTAGTACTACACCAGTAAAGTACCTAGAAATCCAAATATTTAATGTTATTCTATTAATTTTAAAAGATTATTTTTCACTTTAGATTTATTAATTAATAATTAAACTTTACATTTTATTTACCTTTTGTTTCGTTTTATAATTTTATTCATTATATTTTTAAATAAATAACAACAGTATTATAATAACTTTTTATTATAAAGATAACAACAAATATGGCTTATACAGTGTGTCCCTGGATAGGTGTTACAAGAGGACAAATTCACCAAAAATTTTGGACTTTTAATCGTCCTTTTGGGAAACTGGTTGCATGGTCCAAAACTAATTAATACAAAATTTGATTTCAATTGGTAATATACGGGGCAAGTTATAACTAAAAATATTAAAAATGACCAAGAATAAAGTATCTTTATTTTTAAAAATAGGACAAAATTGTATAGGTAAAAAATGTTGTAGAGAACTAAATTTCATGTCAAAATTTAAAGTTAAACACGTTAAGTTTAAAAAATATTTTGTCAATTTTTCAACTCGCCCTGTTTAATACCAATTGAAGTAAAGTTTTGTATTTATTACTTTTGGACCATGCGACCGGTCTGCCCAAAATTTCGTTTTAAAATTCAAAAATTTTTGTTCCATTGGTCCTCTTGTAACATCTATCCTGGGACACACTGTATATAACATCAATAAAAAACAAACACATTATTACACAACCTAAAATACCTAATTACAACATTCAGCACACAAACATAACCTGGTAAATTTTAAAAATTTTTAAAAAACATTTACAATTTGTGCCACAAATCTTACATTTACATTTTAATAGTCTATCAGATGATATTTTTTCATTTTTTAAAGTGGTCCACAGTGGTGTCCATTTAGTATTCTCTAAAATCCATCCCCATTCAGATGGACATGGAAGTTCAACCACTGGTTGGCAGAGATTACCCCAAACAAATCCTGCTTGATAAATGCATTAATGTGAAGTGCTAAAGCATTCATTGTTGTGGGTAAATTCTCAACCGTTCGGTTTTTTGGGCAAAAAGTTGCATTCGACAAATATCAATGTTGCTACTATCAGAATGTTTATCGTAAATGGTTACAACGAATTTTGAGATCACACTTAATTGCCGAGGTGAAGGTTTTTTTTAATGCTGCAATAAATCAATGAAAGTAGCTGTAACTTCCGGAAAAGATTCCCAAGCTTCCCAACACTTTTTTCCATAAAAGGAGGACGTGGTATCGCAACCGGTTAGTGAATAAAAAAGAAGGGCTAGACTTTTTCATTGATTTGTTTAGCAATTTCGATACACGAAATACGTCTTACATTTTTACCAGTACCAAACTCAATCCACCCGTCTTAATTTTGATTTTTGTACTGGTAATTTTTTCCGTGTAATATGATTATTTATTATTACTACTATGCAGAATTAGAAATAATTATAAATTAATAAAATTAAAGTAAAAAATATTTAAAAAAATTAAAAGTATAACATTAAAAATTTCTATTTTTAGGTAGGTACTATACTGGTGTAGTGCTACTTTTGTACGCCACTGGTAGCTTTTTTTAAAAGATAATAGTATAATGTTATGCACCATTCGATAGGGAAAACTTTGGTCTTTATTTTTTGTTTCCTATATTTTTTATTTGGTGGATGGTTTGGAAGATATAGATATTGTAAAAGTGCCGTGTGGATGCTCCCCTCCAACATTTTTTTGTTGTAGAATTTTTGCTAAATCAACAAAAATAAAAATTTTAGTGTTACTATTTTGCAGAATTTAGTGCTCTATCTAACGACACTAAAATCAGTTTTTTTTATCATTTACCGTTTAGAAGATATTAGAAAAAAACTATATCAATCCCTTAACCAATTTTGGGGGGTGGGGGTGCCAGCAGGACTTTTTGAGGTGGGTCTGTTCAAAAATCTACTAATGTTGACATACTTTATTCACTGTATAAAGCATTTGCTTCTACTCAAAAACCGAAATATCGGGCCATTTTTGAACAAGTCACTAAGCTAAGAGGTTTAGGGCATATGTTTATATGAACTTTTCCTTCCTAAATAAGCTTAGAAATCATACCCTGTATTGTTTGACATTAACTAAATTACACCCTGGATATCAGCTCTAACTACTAAGAAGCTATAAATTATGGATTTTATGACTTTAATTTCTTTCCTGGGTATTTTTTATATGTAGCATTTCTCTGGATGATACATACAATACATTTTGTACAAAGTAACAAGTATGTTTTGCCTATATTTATAATAAAATTTTACAATACATCACGATCCATTTTATTATGACCCTTTAAACTAAATATATTAATCTTTGCAGGGTACCCGTATGACCTCGATTGGCCGTTCCACTTTATAAAATCATCGATCGTCCTTTTGCTCACATTTATAACGATCCATGACCCCAACTACCAAACGATACAAACATTTAAAAGATCGATTTATACCGGGAGACATATTTTAAGATATTTACCTTTCAAATAACTATACATTAGGGAAGAACAATTTTTTTAAAATATAATAATACACCAGCTCTAAGAACTATTAAGGAGAAGATAAAGACGGCCGTATTTGCCAATCTCTGATAATTATTACGTTCGTTTTTACTCTGTCAAACATTTTATTTGTCATATATAATTAGTAAGGTGATGTTAATTTTTCTATTTTAAAAGAAAAACTTGAGTGTCTATACAAGGTGTTTCCTTATATCTTTTTATGATAAAAGTTTGTATAAGCATCAGGTCAGGACTTGCTTCATTTCTGAGAGCAGGGAGTTATATTTTAAATATCTAAGGAACCGATTTAGATAATATTAGGTCACTTATTTAATGTAGTAAGGCGCCTGTAAATATTTGCCAAGATTAAGATTATTCAGTGGCATCTCAGTGGGCATTACAACCAATATTTTTGGAAAAAAGAGTACGTCACTTTTTATAAAGATTGTATATTTTTTTGATTTAACAATTAAACATCCAACTTTTAAGTCTTCTGTATTTTTTTCGTATCTAGCTTTGTTAAAAAAAAATATATATATATTAAAGCCACTTTAATTTCTTCTAAAAAGTACCCATACCTATGATTTAAAAAGGAGAAATAAATATAAAACAATTATTTGCACTAAAATAAATAGATAGTTATGCATTTTATTGGAAATCGTCATTTTTCTTATTTCATAAGGTTGAAATTATTTATTAATTAATTTTTGATTTTATTTAATGCTGTGCTGGGTGGTAAAAATTCTTTCAGCATTGCAACACCCTATCTATCGTTAAGAGACAAACAACTTTTGCATTTCTTTTATATGACACGAAAGTTTTAATTAAATTCCTTATAGAATGAGTATGGTCATCTTTCTCTAACCGCCATGTACAGATGGTCATACCTACTTTATAAAAACTTATCCCTTTATACTGGTAACCCTAACGAACAACGTCCGAAAAATTAAGTATCACAAAGAAAATGTCATGATTTTACTTACTTTTGGTTTACATTTCGCAATACGATCTACAGACGGTTGATCGTTTGTAATGCGAAGCAAACTAGTAAGATAACAACGCCATTTATCAATTGTATCCATATTTTTTTTGTATTGGCCATCTCTCCTATACTGGCCGTCTTTCTTAGATTTATCCTACACTCACTCCCCAGAGAAAATTTAAGTGTCTTAAAGGAAACTACGTATTTGCTCTTTTTGTGAATTTGCTTAAAATCTCTATTGGTAAATTCCTAATTTTGCAAAATTATCCGTTTTTCAAAAAACCATAACCATGTAAAAATTATTTACTTCACATTTTTACGACTTTCAGATGCAGCTAATAATAAGCTAAAGACAGATATTTTTACAAAATTTGTGACTTTATAATGTTACGAAATTTTCTCAAGCTTAATTTTTGGGCAGAAATCGATCGCACGCAGTTTCCGGTGGGACACCCTTGCTTTTCAATTGAACATGGTTGGATATGGGTGACCACCATTCGAAACGTCGTGTATCAGTTAAAAATAAAAGACAATTGAAGTTCAAAAAAGAAGTATTATTGAAATAGAGTTCCATTACGGAAACAATATAGTTATTTTGTATGTGGTTCTATTCAAAAATGTTCATTGAATAAGATAAATATACCTATTTTTTTATATTTAATTATATTTGTTTTTGCTGTTCAAAAACTAGAGAATGTCACAATAGGAACAGCGAGATGTCTTTTTAAATAAAAAGAAACAAGTAATAAAAAATAAGTTAAAATATTTAGTTTTGTTGTCGCAGAAGGTAGAAGCTTTTAATGAAATGCTATAACTATGAGGTCACCGCTTATTTGCAACAAAAAGCGATTAAAGCACCAACAATGCAATTGGATGCACAGTAAATTGCTAAATGACATCACATACACTTTTTCAATTTCATTTCCTATATTAAATTTCACGTCTAGACCCGGATCCGTCTGGGCACAACGCTAATAAACAGAGTTATTAGATGAGAGCTGCATTCAGTCTCATTTTAGTTCATTCGTGCTTCTAGAATGACTTTTGGAGAGGGAGACTGATTTGTATTTGTTAATAAAAATAAATTGGCGATTTACAGCAGGTTTTGCTTTATAAGTGGAACATGCAAGTATAGTCCATTCATGATAACTGTAAATATCTTTTAGGAGGTTCCTTTGCGAATCTACCACGAATATTCATATCGCCATATATAGAAGCAGCCTTTAACCCAGCCTGTCAAGAGTCAAATGTTCGTGTGTTGGACTGGGCGAGATGGGTTATTTTTTTCGGACAGCTTTACCCACAATGTTTTACATACGTTTTTTAAAATGTTACCAAAAATTTCAGAGCTTACAGTCATAGACCATAAGATTCAAACACATATTTCGGGTATTGGACTAGGTGATACAGTTTTAGAACAATGTTTAAAAAGTGCATGTAAAGGCATGCCCGATGAGTTGATCGAACAAAAGTAACGCGTTTGCTCAGTCCGACACCCGAACATTTCACATCAACAGACTGGGTTAAAGCGCTGGGACAAGGATTTTAAGTGTTCTTATCATGGTCCATTTTATTACTGGCTAAAGTCTAATATTCATTCTTTCTGCATAAAATTTAACATCTTAATTGGAAACGTTAAGTTGCATATAGAAAACATCAAGTAGAGTATCTTTAAATGTCACTTATCATTAAGGTCAAAAGTTATTATTTGTTTTTGTCAAAATTTTGTTCGGGCTTCAGTTGAATGTCATTCTTCTTACAAATATGGGTTCGCAAAAAATTTGTAATGAAACTGAAAGACAAATTATATTTAACTTAAGCAGAAAAGGTTATTCGTACAAGAATATTGCTGAAATAGTTAACCGTTCGAAAAGGCAGTATCTAATGCTATTCATTATTTTAACTTACATGGAACAGTTAAAAATTACCCCAGAAAGAGACGTCCTAGAAAAACTAGTACAGAAACAGATCGTCGTATTGTTCGCCTTTCAAAAAGCTGACCCACATAAAACAGCTGTAGACATATTATGGAGAGAAGTTTTGTAGAAAATCCACAGCAATTCAGCGTTAGAAGCGTTCGTAACCGTTGATACCAAGCAGATCTTTTGGAAGGTTCAAGAAAAACCACTTGTATCGGAAACGAATCGAAGAAGTCGTTTGGGTTTGCAGACATCATCTTGCTTGAACTGTCCAACAATGGCAAAGTGTTATGGTCAGATGAAAACAAAATAAATAATTAGGTGCAGATGGAGAAACGCTTTGTTTGGCATCCATCAAAGAAAAATTCGATCCTAGTTACATGAAAAAAACTGTAAAATTTGGAGGTGGTTCCATCATGGTATGGAGTTGTTTTCTTGGAGTGGTGTTGGACCACCTTATAGAATAAATGGTACCATGGATCAGAATGAATATATTAATATAATGCAAATATGATGCAACCTACGCGAAAAAAATTTATCG